>CAUYRT010092860.1:0-40962 GCA_963574885.1 Lepilemur ruficaudatus | reverse complement strand
TACTGCCTCAGCCTCCCGAGTAGCTGGGACTACAGGCATGAGCCACCATGCCCGGATAATTTTTTCTATATATATTTAGTTGGCCAATTAATTTCTTTCTATTATTAGTAGAGACGGGGTCTCGCTCTTGCTCAGGCTGGTCTCGAACTCCTGACCTTGAGCGATCCTCCCGCCTCGGCCTCCCAGAGTGCTAGGATTACAGGCGTGAACCACCGCACCCGGCCCATAAGAATTTTTCTTGTAACCAACTTAAATTCGTTAAGAGTGAGCTTTTCTATATTCTTTCATTTGCCTCCGTATCCTCTCTTTCCATCAAATGCTATACGCACTTTGGTCCCTTGTGAGGATGATTTGAAGTTACTAATGTTGACTCTGAATAAGGTGACACCTATGGAGCCGCATCTAAGCACCTGACTGTGAGACTGTCCCATGTGGCATTAAGTACCTCGTATTACAGATCGAGGTTCACTCTGTAAGTGAGCAGCATGAGACGTGGGTTAAAACTATTAAGAAAATAATTTCAAAGCCCAGGAGAGCTTTTGGGAAGTTTTCACATCAGTCTTTAAGCCAGAAGCAGTGGCCACAGTAAGCAGACAATGGGAACTTTCTGAGGATTAAAAAGGAGGCAGGGAAATAACTCGGGCACACCCTGCCCCAGCCTCCTAACCTTTGGAGACCTGGCCGGCTGGAATTCAGCCTCTGGGCCAGCACTTCAGCAATTTTAGAGCCAAGAGGAAATTTTGGCCCACTCTGTTGTCCTCCAGGGGTATGTGTCTCAGAATGTCCCTCAACTCTTCCTTACTCCTGTCGCAGCTCCGGCCCTGAGACACATTCAGATGAAGATGACATGTATCAGACCTGTCCCTACCCTGGGGTAAACTAGAGAGAGCAAGACCGTTCTTTCGCAAAGGTGGGGCAAGACACAGAGGTGATGCTGCTTCAAAACCAACTGTGTGCAGGTCCTCAGGGACCAAGAGGAGAAATTCTGCCCTTAATTTTCCAGAGAAACAAAGCATCACAGAGGATTCTGGGCCCAGTCCTTCTCCTTCCCTGTTGCAACTCTCCTTCTGTAAGGTGCACAGTTTCATTTCCTGCCTGAGCTTTCCACAGTGAACTCCAATAACTCAGCCCTCCGCTGTCCTGACAGTTTAGTTAAACCCACAGAACAAAACGTTACAAATACAATCCGAGGCACAAGGGGAGTTGCCCATGGGCTCAAATTAACTACCAGTCCCCAAGTAGCTAACCTTCACTTATCACAGAGAGAATTCTGAAGCAAAACTAAATCCATGAGCAAAATTCATCACGTCAGCAAAGACGAGAGGGGAAAATAAACACCTCAAGTCCACAACTACTGTTTCCAACTCTCCCTCCTCACTCGGCGTCCTGACAGAGAATGTGTTCACAGCCGTCCCTCTGCCTGGAGAGGTAAATCTGTTTTTAATGCAAGGCTCCTTTTCTCACTCTCTTTTTTGTCCTTGAGACCAGCACTGAGCTCACTGAGGAAGCGAGGCCTAAGGGTTTACACCTGTGACCCAAACTTTCCATTCTGTGTGAGATTTTTCTTTTTTAAGAAAAACAATTCAAGGGAAGTTTCTGAACCACTGCTTTTCCTTAGGCCAATGGTTACCAACAGCGACAGCAAAGCTTTTTATTTTCAAATGTGACCCAAATCGTGACTTATATTACACCAGATTTCACCTTCACTTCTTTCCAAGTCCTTCCCAAGGCCACCGTTTCTTGCATAGGGAGAGAGTGAACATCAACATGTAAGCCTCTGAAGATAAAGATTGAAGATTACCTAAGATGACAACCGATGTCATTTCTTCCTGTTTCCTAGATTTTGTTTTGTCACAACTTGTGTAGAACATTAGAAGAATTAATATGGACAGGTGAGCCCTAAAAATGAGTCGTGGACAGTTCCCAATATGGCAGAACACCAAGGTTTTACTGCTTTATCCCAAAGATGCCACATAAACGCGGCTTTGCCTCCTAAAGTGTGAGCCAATATGACCGCGAAGCCAGGGTGGTGGTCATGAAGTTATGGCAGTTACTTTGCGAGAACGTAAGTTCAACTTAATTGAAAATCAAATAAATAGATAGTTATAAAGTAATTACTAGAGGTTTTACTCCCAAGCAAATCCATCACAGCAGCGTAAGAAATGTAATGATACAACAATGGTGACGCTCTTCGCTCCATCTCTGGCTATTCCAGTTTGCCTGCAGAGATGTCCCCTCGTGTTAAATGTGCCATCGTGGCGCTCACAAAGATACACACACAATCCAATCTAGACAGAGCCTGAGATCGTCATTGAAAAACAAAGGGGGAATGAGCCAAGAGTTCGTGACTCCTGTTGCCAGACCCTGTGCTGTGTGCTCTACAACCACGCAACCTTACCCAGCACACCCAGCAACACTGTGGAGTAAGAATCATTATCATCTCTAGCTTACACGAAGTCAGGAGCAGTAGGAGGCTGACTAACTCACATCAAGGCACCTAGCTCTTAAGTGCAGAAGTAGGATTCAGCCCCATGTGTTTCTGACTCCAAAGCACTTTTCACAACACCACGATTCCAGAGATGGTGCTCAAGTTATTGAGAGATGCATCCCTTTGCTAAAATAGTCTGTCCTTGCGCTGCCAAAGCTCCTGCTATGATACCAAATTTCCACTGTGGATTTAGAGACAATGGACAGCTCATAAGTCGTGTTAAGCCATAATCTGTGTCAAAGGTGCAGGTATTAAATGCTGAGTCACTGCTATGCTTTGCAGAGATAATACTTCATCCTCCCTGTCCACATATTCCAGCAGTCAGCTAGGCTTGGAAAAAGATAGCTCAAGCAGAACTGGGCACCCAAGCTGAAATGCTAGAAATGGTTTCTCTCTCTCAAATTCCCTTCTCCACACCCACTCCTCAGCAAGTCTCAGTGTCTGCCTGTTTCAGTGATTCATACACAGGGGAACAAGGCTGACATCACTGGGCCAAATCTGGGTGGATGGAATGCTACCCTTCCCAGCTGTGTTGCATGAGGAATATTCTTGCAAAATCGGCTTGGAGAAACTTGCTTTGGGGAACTTGCTTTTCCCACTTTCTGTTACAGTTGATAAAGTCATGTCTCCTGTCCGTACACCAATCACTTGGTGTCTATAAGAGGGGATAAGGTGAGCTTACAAATAGCCATAATGTAAGTTAGTGTGGTGAGTTAGTTTGGTAAGCACGATGCACAGAGCTTTTACCACTTGGGGTGGGCTATGGAGAAGGGCCCAGAAGTGTCAGCATTTGACTCCAGTGTTGTAGAAAGTGTGACAGCTACAGCCGGGGGTCAGGGAGAAGGAAGAGAGGCTATCCTAGGCTAAAACAAAGGACCGAGGAGAGAGTACACCCTAAGTTAACTGGAAAGAGTGTTATACTTGTCTTAAGTATTTCTTTTATCCTTCCACAGTCCAGATCTCAAGCCTATGTCTTTTAGTGGAGCCTTGGTCTCAATAATAAGGAAAACCAATCTTTAGAAGACTACTAAGAGGTTACAAAGTAATTTACATTTAAATAGGTAATTACAGAACAAAATCGAAATATAAATCTAAAGGAATGATTATAATGGTGGAATTTAAGACAACATGACAAGCGGAGGGGCCCTCTCAGCATCTATCAAATCTCATCACTTAGGGCAGTGTTTTCAAAGCGAATGGCCTAGACCTCTAGCAGTATTATGAGAACTACAGGTGATTTGTGGATCCAGCATTAACAAACAATGAATCACATAATGAGAAAATTATTCCTTTATAAATCCTTCTTCAAGTAGTCAAGGAAAAAAAGTCTCAGCATGGTGCTAATAGGCCTTTAACATCTCTCTAACACTGGCTAATCTCTACTTTTGACAAAGAGAGAGAGTAGGCTTCACCGTTAGAGCCTGTTGGCTTACTTAGGCAAGTAATATTTACTCATGGCAAAGGAACATTTAGGGAAGGCTATAAAGTTTCCATGAAAAAAAAAACATTAGGTAAAAAACAGTAAGGTCTATTTTAAAGAAAAATACTGAGTAAATTCTGGCATAGGTAATACACACACACAGCAAACATTTTGAAGGTGGCATACGGATAATCAAAGTTTGAGAAACCTGCCTCAGAGCCTTTCATAGGGCAGCTTTACCTTTGGGCTCTACTGACCCAGAAGTGAGATGTAAGAGCAGGAGTCAGCAGGAAAAGTCAACTCTGAGCACTAATGGCAGCAGACCCAGAGGCAGGGCATGGAAATGTTACCGTGCTGTCTTTCCCAGGCAGAGGAAGGAAAGAGACCAGTGACCCACCGTTGAAGGTCCTTTCCTTTGCACAGCATGTCAAACATAATCAAAAAAAGGTATCAAATATATGCATACATGTGGACATCAAAATCAGGCATCAGGGTTTTTTAAATAGTAAATTCATCATCATACTATAGTTATAGGAATGAAGCATTTAAGCCCAAACTTTTAAATATAACAGCATTTTGTTCTATTTTCACAATCTATTTACACTTCATTTAATGCTCAATACCACTGACAGCTTTGTTAAACTGATAACCTACAAAGCCATGTAACTTTTTTTTAAAAAAAAAAGCAGTTATGACAATGTGCTTTAAAATGTGGGTAAAGAAATGCAAAATCACATGTTTTTAAAAGGGAAGAAATCTTGCCTGTCCTTTGTTTTGTCAGAAAGAAAGTTTATCACCCAATAAAAAAGAAATTATACTTACAGCTTTAAATAGGCAAGACTCACATTGTCAAAATGCACATATTTTCTTGAAAATAGTCACCCTTAGGCAGGAAAAACAAAATTGCTTTTAATGACAGAACTTCTTAGATTGTACTTGGAAGGGAAGGGTGTTTATGAGAAATAAAGCTAATGAGTCACAGAGCAAAATAAAACGGATGGTGTAGTTTCTCACTTGTCAGTGCATAACTTGATAAGAAATCAAGCTCTGCCAGCAGGAATCATTTCAAGGTGCATTCTGAACTGTAATGGTGCCAGGTGACCTTCCTTCCACTCCTAGCCTGGAGGTGCTTTTGAAATCTTCCAGGTCTAAACAATCACACCTTTAGAAATTAAGGAATGTGCCCCTGGGTGTACATGTGTCAAAACTTCGACATTTTTTGGTAGTCCACCGGCTTAAACAGTTCTTTTGGTTGAAACTATACATTGAAACTTAGGAAACTAAACTTGTTAATTAATTCTTCACATTTTCAACAAAGATTCATAAGCTACCTGTGATGTAGAAATAACCAGTTGAAAAGAAAAAAAAAAATTAGGTCAAGCAGGTTATTTGGCATCACGTAAGCGTTAAGGAAATAGAGTTGCTTCCCTAGACAACATTTTTTAAAAGGAACAAGCCTGAAATGTTGTCAAACCAGTTTGTGCGTTGATAAGAGTACAGAATATAATTGCTTATGGGTGGTTGAGGAGAATGTGGATTCTAGCACACCTGTGAAATTTAAACCACGTTCTGTTACAACCACAATAAGTGCTTAGCAGGACCAACTGAGCACACAGCAGAAGTAGCGGGACCCAGTGCAAAATGAAAATGGGGGGCCCCTTGTTAAAAAAAAAAGTCTTAAAAACTTTAAGGTATGCCGGGCGCTGTGGTTCAGGGCTGTAATTCCAGCTACTTGGGAGGCTGAGGTGAGAGGATCGCTGGAGCCTAGGAGTTTGAGACTACAGTGAGCTATGATCGTGTACCTTCAAGATGGCAGGAGCACAGCATGAAACCAAACATTAGGGACTGCACTGGCCCCACCTCCATGATGCTGGTCCCTGAGCTTCTTAACTACACTTACAATTTCAGGCCCCTCAGAAATTTCTTTCCAAACCAGTGTTCTAGACTTGCCCATCCTACATTCCAACGAAATAGATCCTCAAATGCCCCAAACAATATTCCCCTTAACAGATTCAAAGATTGATATAATTTTGGTATTTCCTCTTTCTCTCAATTTTTTTTTTCCTTGCAAGCCTGAATAAAGTCTTCTCAAAATATTTCAGTTTCCTGCTGCGGAACTAAGCCAAGGAATGGCTGGGTTGTTAACAACAGGCAGTTCAGTATATTGTAAAGGAAGAAGTTAACAATCATCTGAAAGTCAAGGCCTGTAGCCCACCACCTTCTGGCTGACCTTGCCACAGTGGTGTCTTTCTTTTCTTGTTAATGTGTCTTTCAACACTCAAACAGGATGTCAGCTATGAGAGAAAGTTACTGCCCTTTTTTTTTTTTACCATGAACCCCAGAGCTGTTTCCACACCACAGGAATCCCTGTTACTTTCCAGTGAACGGCTGTGCATTGTGGCTTAACCTCAAAAGGAAGTAGATGTACAATACCTTAGAAGAAAACAAACACGTGCACACAGATACCAGAAGGAGAAGTCATCCACAAATTCTAGCCCTGATTTCTAGCATCATTTCTCATTTCTCCATTTGGAAACTTCAAATTATTCTCTTTGAGTTTAACAACTCTTTCTGGCAATGAAATATGAAGAGGTGATGATTTCCTCCAAATTAGGAGGACATTAACAATTAAGTGTTAACGCGAATACCGTTAACAGTAATGCAATTATAACTGTATTCCACAAAGGGCAATAGGAAATAATTACTCTGATTCTCAAGTGATAGTTCCAGGAGAATGAGATTCTTAGTCTAAAACGCACGAGGAGGGGCCCTGAAACGCAAATGCACACCTACAGCTGCATGCGCCGCTCCTTTCCTGTAACAATAACCCTGGAAGTGCCAAACCCAGCACTCTCTTGCCATCTGCTTTTACTCCTGAAAACTGGCTACAGTGGGGGTCCTGGGAGCTTCTGGGGCTGCCATGCAGTTCTCAGATCCTGAAAATGGCTTACCTGAATAGCCAGAGAGGTTGTTTTAAACCTCCAAGCTAGACCAAACGCAAATGACAGCCCATCATCATTGTACGGTTTCTGAGGATGATGAAGTGTATCCAGAGAAACGACCAATCTCCAATTACCACTGCATGTCAGCACTGAGACTTGACCAGAGAGAGTGGTGTAATAGCAGATAAACCATTAATGCCTATCTCAGTCTTACCTGATTAAAATTGGAGGACTAAACAGAGAAGCTGATAGAATCAGCCAATTGCTAATGTTTTTCTCCTAAAGATGCACAGATGAAAGTTTCAAATGTGCCTCTTCAACCCTCAATTTCAGCAGTCCTTCAACAATCCCTAAATTTTTCTCTCCTTTTATCTTTCAGATATTAACATTGCCAATGATGGATAAAATGAACTTTTTGAAATTTCACTTCTCTATTTTCTACTCCTTGGTGGGCATGTCCATAAGAGAAGGCAGAGGCAGGAGGATCGTTTGAACCCAGAAGTCTAAGACCAGACTGGGCAACATAGCGTGACCCCATCTCTAAAAAAAAAAATAAAAATTAAAACATGAAATCAGGAGGAAGATGTCTTTTTTATCTCTCTCCTTCAACAGAAGCCCACCTGTTAACAAGTTCTGATGATGTCTTTCTTTGACATCCTTTTCAGATCCATCAGAATCTAGTATAACCATAGACGCATCTGGACTCCTTGTCACCTGTGTGGATTATTATCAGCACCTCTTAGCTGGTCTCCCAAACTCCCTTTTTCCCCTCTCAATTCATCAGGCCTTCCCAGATTAAGAACCCAAATGACTCCCTATTCTATAAGATCAATTCTAATTCATGCTTGGTCCTTCACACTCTCCATACTTTGGTAGCACTAATCCTACCCAGCCTCAATTCCCAGGACTCCTCAGTAACCTGTTCTCCTCTCCGGCTGTGTGAACTCAGACCTTCAGGCCTATTGATTCTCCCTTTGTCTCCAATCCCCTCAATGGTTCCCTAGACTTCTTCAGTGGTTAATTCCCCTAGAAAGCTTTCCTCTCCTCACAGCCCCCCGAGAACTCTTCCCTTTCTGAGATCACATAGGACTGAGCATGTTATTATACTTGGAGGGTGCAGTTACAGAGATGATCTTTTCTAAATCTGGGCCAGGGTCCCAACTGCATTTCCTTAGCATTGATAAGGATGTCTCCATTTTCATCCTTCCTTTTGGAGCACATGGTCCACAAATTCACGCTAGTCCCTTGATAATAGAAATGCTACTCCTCTGCCTTGATAATGTGGCCTGGGTAACTGGTAATGAACTACTTCTACTAATAGGTTAATTCACTTGCAGATTATGGGCAGGCAAAGCCATGTTGCTTAGTGATGCTAGACCATGAATTGTGATGATTCACGACAATAAGTACACCTTCTACCAAAGGTGCTGAAATCAGTTCACATGTAAATGGTAACCAATAAAACCAGAATTTAAAAATCAAAGAAGTCAATATTCTCCTTCAGAGCTTGGTGTCCTATCTTAGGAATAAAAAGTTATTGACATTACATGCATAGTAGTTGTTACACGTAGTTGAAGATCTCTCTATTGTTTCTTTCAACATTCAATAAGTGACTTTCATGTCTGTATATTTTAGAAATAACTGCTGTAAGATATCCTTCTTTTCAGACAGTCAAAATCAATAGCCCTAGATCTGGACTGATATACAAAAGTTCTGGAAAGTGTATGTAGAAAAAGCTATAGATAAATATTCATAGAAAACACACACACAGAACCACACACACAAAAATATATGATTGAATAATTTTTTACTCCAGAAAAACAAGAGTAAATGTGGATGTTGAAGAAAATAAAAACAAATCCAGTCTTTACAATACTGGGGGCTAGTGGCACCTACAAATATCTTGCAGATCTCACAACTAGTCAAACCAGTACTTCCAAACACTTGTTTTATTACATGTTTTGTCACTAAGTCACAATGGAGGGATTAAATATTTTTTATTTTAAGGATCTATACTTGTAATGAGTTAAGACCATATTCCTCTCAGCCAGTATGAATAATAATGTTAATAGTATTAGTAATGATAAAAAATGTAACATTCTAGATGTAAAAACTCTAGAAGTTGTTTATGAAGGTCACTGGAAGTTTCTTCTCAGAATTTAAACTTGAGAAAATTCTTACATTCCTGGCTGCAAATTAGCAACCATCACTCCACAGCTTTCATATTAACAACATGGGCACTTGAAGACTTTAGTCCTTAATAAACTTTGCCCAAAGGACGTTAGCAAGAGGCATGCATCAGGTGACAGGACAGTGCCTCCCAGGACAGTAGGACTTGTCAGACTGTGCAACAGGATCCCATGGACCTGTCTCAATCAAGTTAATTAGAGACATCTGCAGCACAGAGATCAAGCCAAGCCAGCTCTGGCAGCTTATTTGCACCAAAAAGGTACAACTCTTGTGGGAGGTAAGAGGGCTAGAATGACAAACAGATAGTGATCAGTAACTTGAGCTGGCTCAGTCATCTGAGCATACTTACTGCTGAAACAAAGCTGGGAGGACCCAGGGATGCAAATGTCAAGCTGATGAAAAGGCTGAAGGATATTTGAACAAACCTTTGATATTCTTAGCCCCTGCAGGAATCTCAACACAGTAAATGGAGCCCCTTGCTCCCTCCCCCTCCCAGCACCTGCTTGAACTCCTCATTCACCTATACGTTACCTCCCCGGGTTGTTCTCACTCATTCCAGGGACCCCACCACTGTTTCTCTGAAAACAACACTGCCCTTTTCCAAGATGTTGTTACTGATGGAGATCTAGTGTTAGAAGTTGTAGACTTTGTACAGCTGACATTGAAACTTTGCCTCTGAAACTTACACTCTCTACAACTCTAGAAAGCCACATCTTTTCCAATCGCTGTATTCTAGGCCTGCTTTGTTGCAGCGTAGATCTACTGATGTACTATAGTGGACTGTGAGTCTTTAAGTATTTCTTTTATTCATTCTCCTTGTTGATATCATTCTTAAATTCCCTAAAAACAATAGCAGCCAGATTCTTATGGATTCTACCGATTCTACTTTCATATACAAGCCAAGAAGAGCTAGGCGTCTTCACCAATGACAAACAGGCTGTTTCCTCTAGATTATTACTAGAGATCCTGTCTTGTCTTAATGTGAACTATAACTCACTGGGGAGACTAAGAGAACTATGCCCAACGTCAGGAATTGTGGCTCTGACAGGCCCAATTCCCAAAGCAGAATGAATCTCAAAACCCAGCCTAACACTCTTCAATTTGGTGTAGAACAGATGCCATACCACAACACACTCTTCCAGCATCTAGAATATGTTTTGATTCAATGACTGAATTCATTAACAATTGGATGTTCATTTGATTTTAACATCCACATAGCTAATATACACGGTCATGCTTTAGATAGAGATCTCCATGAAAGGCAGATTGAAAACTGGTAGCCTGTGAACCAATTTCAGCCCCACATATGTGAGTTTTAGCCAGCATGATGTTTCAGAGTAATCCGAACCAATACTTAGAAATCCAGATATTTTATATCAAGTACACATTTCCACCTTCTTTTGAAAAATTAGTAGATCCAGTGCCACGGTCTCCACATTCTTGTCACATAGAAATTTTCCGCTGGATGGACGAGCAGCTACAGCTTTCAGCAGGGTCTTCACTCACCCAGTTTGTACACCAGGCCTGATCTTCTCGCTGAGGTATCTGCCTGGCTGCATTAGCCATGTAGGTTTGCATGCCCCGCCAAAGAACCTCTGTCTTTTGTCACTCCTTAGTTTGCCAAGTAATAAATAATATTTTATAGACTGTCTTCTACTTTGAGAAACAGTCATCAGCACCAAATAGCTGGAATAGAGTTTTTAAGGATCTCAGACATTCTGAATTTCAATTTTGTATGTAAAAATTTCCCAGAGTATCAGAAACCCTTGTCAGTTTTCCTCCGAGCATGACTAATACAACACAGGGAGGTGTTGTCATGCAACTATGCATCTCTGCATTGACAATGAAGAATGGTTCAATTGCAATTCATCAACCTATGACATCCTGGGCTTCCTGTCATCAACCTATGACATCGGCTTTAACCTGTTGGAAATCCTATCTCTAGGCCATTGACTTTGTTAAAGGATGCCAGGCCCGTTGGTATCAAATATTGGCTAATAAAGGGAACACCGCCTCAATCTTGTTAAATCTATTTTGGAACGGAAATTATTGATTATTAGGCTACCATGTTCCAGAATGATGCTAGCTGACCTGCCAGGGGCCCGGAGCAAGGAGAAGCAGTGAAGATCAAAGACGACGTAGGTGAATGACTAGTTAAGTCCATTCTAAGTGAAAGGGCAAATTATGGTTGATTTATAACTGTCCAGGCTCCTACCATTCAAGGGCTATAAAATTTACATAAAAACCACTGTTTATTAGAATAGTTCCTGTCCCACTGTTAAGATAGTGTTGATGCAATTGGAGTCTATTTCCTGCTTCCACACTATGACTGAACCTTGCTAAATAAACTTTTGGGCTAAGATGTTCACTCGACAGGGAAATGACTACTAATAAGCTGTTAAAGGACGTATCCTCAAGTTACTACCTGTGGCATTTGTAACACCCTCCCTATTGAACAAAGGTGTCACAGTAGCACGGTGAATAAACAAGCCTTTTTCCTCCCTGTAAGTTATACAGTATTAAATGTTAATAATTAATTTGCCTTTTTAGATTAACACACATGAGCTTTTCAAACAGCTCCTGGTGCAACCTCACCCCACCCTTGTGAGGTGGCTAATCATTTCACACTTACCCAGCTATCAGTATCATTGACCTCAGCCAGCTAAGTGTGAAACGGCAGATGGTTTGTAGCGCTTGGTAATGTCCTATGAAAATTTAGCTCGGGAAACTGTAAAGGGTTTTGGTACAGGGTGGTGGTTTATATGAACTTTCCAAGAAACTCAAGAGAAACAAAATGCCACTGCTGTCCACATCAAAGGATTTTTGTGAGGATCCTGGGAGAGAAATGTCAAGAGATTCTAAGGTTTTTGGTAGCACAATATTTTTAAAGTGCTTCAGAAGCTATTTTAATCTGCTGCATTGCTAAAAGGGGCTCAGAGCCTGAAAAGCTGGTATAATTTTGAGGGCTGTTCAAGAACTATGTCAGCAATATTACAACCTCGCATAAGACTTACACATCTTTAGATAGATTTGTCTAGGGTATCCACAATCTGATTAAATATTTCTCACAAGAACAGCCCGTTTATACCACCCCAAAGTGACAGCCCTCTGGATTGTTCTACCTGAGATTACACTACTTCGGAATCTCAAAACACCTAGGCCGAATTGTTTCTTGGGCAATGGGATATTCTTAATTAATATCAATACTTTCCAGATCCTTTAAAAATACCTAATGTCAAAATATTTTACAAGAGTGAATTCCAAACTATGTTCGTGTTTTTCGTAGCATGCGCCTGTTTGAAATGGTACAGTTTAAGAACCAATAAAACATGAGATGGAAGTTACCAAGGTGGCTTGAGAGTTTTTAAAGAACCACACTCTTGAGAGCAAAGGGAGTATATTATACCTAGAATGGAAACACGTAAACCTTTGTAAGTCTGTATTTTCATAACTCCCTCATGAAGCAGAAATCCAGTACTGTTCCACTGAAAAACAAAGTCATCAACTGACTTATTTAGAGTTTTAAAACAGACTCTTCTAATCTCTGTTTCTCTTGTCTGGTTTAATTAAATATAAAATAAATGAAAATAACCCACTGAATGAGATGTTCTGATAGAATTTAAGGGGAAACACTTTATTACCAATAATAAATTGTCAAGTTCAATTTCTAGAATTTTGTATTAAGATTCTTTGATTCTAAGTCCATACAGAAATGCTTTATTCTTAGTCCATTTGGCTACCTTTAAAATGCTTATTTTCACACACATCCAAACTAGGCTGTCATAGTGTACAAAACAGAGGCTTATTCCTGTTTATTATATCCTGACTCCTTCATGAAATAATTTGATGTGGTTCACAAATAAGAATCAGACATAATAATCAAATCATTACACCTTATACAGCTTAAAAGCAAAAAAGCCAATGTGAAGACGATGGGAAATCAACTATAATGAAAAATTACTTCAAGTTTGCTGAGTGAGTGCCTATTTGTTACGCACGTATTCCTACGTGCTATGTGCTAGGTGCTGTTGAGCCTGTGGCAGTGAACAGGATAAGCTGTGTGGCAAGTGAAAACAACAACTAGCTGAGTTCCCTAGTGACCAAAACAAAAAGGGAAACACTGCATCGCACAGTTTCAAAAGAGAGGTTATTGACTTATCAAGAGAGAAAAAGTTTTTCTTTGTAAGAATCTAAGTAGAAATTTAACAAATAGGTCAATGTGCACGTAAGACATATTAAACAAAATAATAAGAGTTTTAATAGCCAGGTGTGGTGGCATGCTCCTGTAGTCCCAGCTACTCAGGAGGCTGAGAGAGGAGGATCACTTGAGCCCAGGAGTTTGAGGTTGCAGTGAGCTATGACGATGCCACTACACTCAAACCTCGGCAACAAAGTGAGACCCAGTCTCAAAAAGAAAAAAAAAAAAGCATCAAAATATAGATATCTGTGTGCTATCTTAAGGATTTCTCTTCCACTGAAACAGATTAAATAATTTATAGTCTTTTGAATCAAGCAGTCAATACAGTTACATCTGGAGAAACCCTTATCTTTCTGTAGTGTTCACAGGTGCAAATCTAGAACTAAAGTTGCAGATGAGATTATAAAAGAGAAGAAAGGCCATGTTGGAAAAGGGTTTTCTTTATATGAGGTATTACTGCTTTAGAAAATTTTCTATATTATATTTGTAACTGTAAAAGAATCTCTGGCAACTACATTTACTACATTTCCTTGTTTTTCAGTTGTCTTTTGATGATACACATTGTAAGTCTTTTTTATTTCCCTGCATAATCCTATCGTCTTTTGGGTGGACCTGATAATAGTAACCAAGCCACAGGTGAAAGCTTTCTCAAGGTGCGGCTATTGTGTTCTATTAACTAATTCTCACCTGTATTGTTTCCTTTTTGCAGGATGATCATTATGTGACTAATCTAGGCCATAATATATGAATTTCCTTAAAGTTAGGTAAAAGTAAATGTCTCCAGACCTTTAACTATATAGTACTTTATTTGCTAAATTATGCAAATCAATACACCCTAAATCAAATACACACCTACTCTAAAGAGAGTTCCCCTTGGTTTTGAAACTCACTTTTTAACAAGCTAGCAATCAGAGGCTGATATTTAGAGGGAGCATAACTGATTGGTAGCAGTGGGATTTCTGGCCGTTTTTCGCGATAACCGCTGAAATACCAGAGCAGGTTTTTAAGCCCTAGGAAGGAAAGAGCCTGATGAAAAACCCTGACAGATACATAATGCCATGATAGAAATACTACTCATTATGTCATACCTAATAATCCACATGTGCCTCATTACACAGCTGTTTGTGTTACACACTGTTGCCAAAGAAAGCTCCCCACCCTGATCTAGCAATTAATATGCACATGAAGCACAGTGGCCAGACATCTATGGAGAAAGAAGAGGCAGGCAGGAGAGCCATAGTCATAAAGACCTAGGTGAGTAATATTCTCAGCATTATTCAGGAATGTTCAGTGGCTTGCTCCAATTCCTCATTAACAAAGGGCCTATTTCCCAAAGGTTTCCACTGTGTAATTAGCAGCAACAAACACTGCCCCTGCTCAGGTCAACCTATGGGATTAGTTACAAAGGTTTTGTAAATTTCAGAAGATATCTACACAGATGTCAAGAGAACACACACACACAAACACACAGTACAGCATAATGGATGCAGCCACAGTCATTAAGTAGTTTAGGATTTGTGAGACTCAGACAACCAATACATTTCATAGGGGAAGTCATAAAAGTCAGATAGGAAAAAATATATAGCAGGAGAGCTGCACACTTCTAGACAGCATGTAAAAAATACGGAAAAGTGGCAGGGGTAAAGGAAGAAACGTACCAACCGGAGCTCATCAGTCTTAATAAATAGGACAGGGTCACCTGAGTTTACTTCTGGAACCAATAGAAGTCCCTTAGTATCTAATTATTTTTGTAAAAGGATTGAATTATTTTCATGATCCTATTTACTACTGTCATTAGATTGGTTCATACTTCATTAGTCTGCTTTTTAAAATGAAATTTTCATTTTATTTATGGAAGTTTTTATACTTCTCTAAGGCTGCTCCAAAAATATATAATTAAGCAGCTAACCTTTCAATCAGGAAATTACACTAAAAGAGATACAGACACATGTTGACAGTTCATAGTGATTAAAAGGGTCCAAATTCAAGAAAGTAATTTTAATTTGGAGTAAAAAATAATTTGTAAATGATAGGTCTGGAATAACATTATGAATAAAAGTTAAGGCTAATGACCTCATCTTTAACAATGAATTACTCTAGTTTGTAGAGATTTGTTCACACTTGGTAAATAACACTTGCTCATTTCTTATGATGGTTATTAGTGTTTAAACAAGTTGGCAACTTTCAATTCACAAGTCAAAATATTGTCTTAGTTGCCAACAAAAATAATTAATAAAATACCTGTAACCCCAGGGTAAATATGTAAGCAAGTGCATGGTAATGGATAATAAAAATAGCACTTCCTTTTACATCTGGTGCTAATTAAAATCTTATCAGAGGAATAATTGAGCAGTGCCCAGGCTACCCTTGATTTTTCTTGTCAGGTTTCAATTGTTTGACACAAATGCACTGACCTCAATAAATGAAAACACATTAAAAAAAAAAACCCTAAATTATAGTTATCCTCATTCAGGCCAACAAATGATTTACTGTTGCTATGGGTTTTGAGGTTACTTGAGACATGAAAGTTTTCTAGGGAGTCATTCACTGTCACTGCTGTTTTGTGAACATTAGGGCATCAGAAAGTCCAAGAGGCTTTTATTCAGAGGAATCCCCCACCAAATATACAACTCCCTCTCTATACAAATCCTAATTAAACAAAAAAATAATATATTACCTAACCATGTGTTGAATGTGTGTGTGCCAGTCACTCTGCTAAGATCTTTACAGGTATAAATCTCCACAGCATCCTGATGAAGTAGAATCATTATTAGCCCCATCGTACAGATCTCAGACTCTGACTTCAGAGCCCATAGTCTTAATTTGCTATGCTATCTTAAAGTAATGAAAAAAAAATGCATACCAGTATATTTTAAAAAATAAGAAAAAAGTAGGCTTTCCAGAGTATAATACTTACACGCTCTGAAAATACCCTTCTATCCAAAAAAGGATAAAATACCAAAATTCAGCTGAAATAGTGCTGATTTAATTTTACAATATGATGTTTAAAACCTGTAAGTAACTGCTTATATAAGTAAAAAATGTCATTAGAAAATACAGAATAATACATATTTCTATGTCAGGTGCCCCACAGATATGCTCCATATTCACAAATCTCTAGTTAAAATTGGAAAAGCCAATATATTGCTTTAATATATTACTTAATTTAATATGATTGCTTAATGAAATATACACTAATGCTCAAATTGAATAATTTTTTCCATAAATCCATGTATTACTAGAACTGTCTACATTTTTATCCACTCAACACACATTACTTTCATTTAAAATTAAACTTAACTGTATTTTCTGTCAACCTACTACTTCTCGCCCTATGAAGGAGTACAAAGATGTATCAAAGATGCTCTCTGCTTTCAAGAAGTTGTTCAGTGACTGGGACAAGGAACACCATCAATTATAACACATGGTAGAGTGTAATAAAGCCTAGAGGCCAATTTCCCGAAAATGTAATGCCACAGGCTATATGTAAAGTATTGGCCTAGACACTGTGTGGACCTCCAGGCTAAAGACACAGGCTCTGTCCTTGGAAGCATTCCAGTGGGAGAGAGGAGGTGATCAGAAAACTAATAATGTGAATACCTGGCTTCCTTAGATAAGTGCATAAAAGGTAACTAACCATTAAAGGAGAGCTTCACATAGCTCTCCAGTAGCAGAGATGGGGATAAACAGAGGTCAGGGAAAGTGGTTACAAGACTCTTGGAGTAAGTAGTCCAGGAAAGACCAAACAAGGGCAAGTATCAATACAAGGGTCAGGTCATGGGAGAGATGACCTGGAAGGAATGGAAGGAACCAGTGATGGTGGGGAAGCAGGTCTCCCAGGATGGGTGCCTGCTTAGAAGTGAGCAGGAAGGAGAACTTGGAAACGACAGAAATCCGAACAAAAGGAAGAAGGAGAAACAACTTTAAAGGACAGAACAAATGAGGAGAAGTAGGTCTGGCAGACAAGATCAACAGGTGTGCTGACTGAGTTCCGGAGTTTGAGGCGCTGGCAGGAGACATCCATGTATGTAATTCATCCAGCATCTATTTACTGAGCTCCTGCTGTATGGCAGGCAGTGTTCTAGGATCTGGGGATACCACCGTGACCAAAACAACACGTAAGGTATACGCAGCAGGCAACAGTGAGTTAGAGTCTCCCACTGAGAGGCGAACGCCAGAAATAACGGACTGAGAGACGTCCAGCTGCAAATGGGAAAACTCCATGGTTCTCCTGTCTTCAGGGGAGTTTCAAGAAGGGGAAGACAGGCTGTGGCACTGAATGCTGGAGCGGATGGAGGAGATAATCTGGCTCATCGAGAGCTGAGGTCAATGGATTTGGTAATGCGGATGGATGTCTTCCGATACTGCAGAGACAGGGCGCGGCCCGATCCAGGGAGGAAGGGTAAGAGCAAGTGTGCCTTTAAGAAGTTTGATGGTAAAATGCAAAGAGGATGGCATTTTGATACGCAGTTCTCTGAGACTACATAGAAAGTAGTGACTCACTCTGAGTAGGAGATCTGCGAATGTTTGTGGCAGGGAGTGAGGATGTCCCCTGTTTTTGCACAATATATACAGGAAAAGAAAACAGAAAAGAAATGATAGTTAGGATTACAATAGAGTCTCATTACAACACAGTTCTAAGCTGTAGAAAACCCTCTGCCTTTCATAATAATATACTTCCAAGTTAAGGCAAATTTCTGAAAAAGATAAAATGTGCTACATAAAAAATGCTTATAATTTTAGTTTAAATTAAGCAGACATACTTATCTGTTATTTTAGGAATAAAAATGTTTTGGCTGGTCCTCCACTTAGGAAACATGCGATTTTAGGACAAGAAAATAGTATTTCTCGTTTGAACTAGGGAATGGGAAGTCGATGACATCAGGTTCACAGCCCCTCCCTTGCTCTGCGTCCTCCTAGTCTTCGCTCAGAAAAGACCCAGATCCTCGGAAACAAATTAAGGATGCGCCTGCTGGATTGGGTCTAGCTGGGCTGGGAGCCGCCGGAATGCTCCGAGCAGCAGTGGGAATTCCTCTGGGCCTTGTCATGACATCATCTGCACAATGTGGCCTGTGATGGCAGAAAATGAAGCTGGTATTTATAAAGGGTATTAGAGGGGGACCTTCCCACGCCAGTCTTAAGATGACAAGATGTCAGCCTCAATCATGCCTCTGATGTGGTCTCCCTCTGTAACCTTTCTTTTTGGCTTCTCTCTCTCTCTATATATATATAATGTATACACACACACACACACACACACACACACACAAACATGACACTAACAGAAAAATAAATTGAAAAGAGCACTGAGGCAGAGTGTATTTCACGCACTGGTGCCAATGTTTCATATCTCACGAACCTCGGGAAAACAATTCGTAGAACTAATTAGTTTACAGTGTTTAAGCAGCTTGTTCCTCGTCTTTAATCTTCTTTATGTAATACTACGAACAAAGCCATATTATCTTCTGATTTTTTTTATACAGTTTAACAAATATAATCTCCCTTTTCTTTCTAGAGATTACTTCATTTAGACATCAAACTATGTTGTTGTTGTTTTTTTCCCCCTGGGGAGAAGGGATATAAATAAATTGACATCTATTCACATAGGTCTCAATGGTCTCCCAGATCCACCCAGGCCCTAATCCTCTTTGTTGTCATGGCATCCACCTGGCTTAATTATATTTACAGTTTTCAGCTACACCGCACGGCACGCAGGCTTTTCCTGAACTCCGCACATCTTCCCGAATCCCGGCTATAAGTCACACCCCAGCTGCCGTCTCTTTCTCAGATTCCGGGTGATGACAAGGCACTGTTGCCTGAAACTCAGCATCAGGTTCTCAAAGAACAGAGCCTTTTAAATCTCCCCTCTGGTATTTTTACAGCCCACTAAAAGAACATGATTTAACAGCACTCATGACCTAAACCCAAGTGAATGGAAATAGATACTTCTGTGTACAAATTAGTTGGGGAAAAAAAGCAAGGAAGAACAGAAAACTTAAGAAGAACTTAATCTAGAGAGTTTTACCTTAAAACATGGCTCCTAAGTGTGACTTTTAAGAGAAATGGAACCTTAATGTGCTTTCCTATTCTAGACATTTATTTAATTGCTAAGCCGCTTGATGCTATGATATACATTTTTAGTAGTGTAAAAAAAATTGGCAACTGAAACCCAGGAAATGGTTAAAGCTAGTGTTGAAATCATTATTATTCATCTGGTGGGTGATATAGCACACACAAAACTACATGCACTCTCAAGGATTTGAAGCAGAGTTAGTCCCTGAGAGACACCCTTTTCAGGTGGCAGCAAATGTACCTCAGGCTTTATTTGTACATTTGAATCCACGTTATTAAAGAAACTTTATAGTCTTGGTAAAACCCAGTACTTGGTTTCATTTCAAGCAAACTTTCATTTTGCTTGCTTGAGAAGTGTTTGCTGTCCCATGGTACCAATCTGCCTCAAAGTTCACTCTGTCCTTAATTGTCAAACAGATTCATGGTAACTCCTAATTAGTGCAAACCAGGTAACACAGCTGCGACTCTGCAACTGCTGAACACCTTTCGCATCCATATCAAGCTGAGCTCAGGAGCCCTCTCCGCTGTCTCCCAAGGTGAATGGTTTCTAGTCTTCTGAGAATTATGGGGTAGGTGCCCACAATGAGAGAGGATGCCTGGTTCTCCAAACTGCTGCTCCTACTACTAACGGAGTCAGTCGAAGAAGCAGCCAGCTTCCATCACCAATAGCACAGGGGAAACCTCTTTCTCACTTCACAGCCTCCAAATCATGTTGGGGATCCGATTCAGAACTAACATGAAAGACGTAAATGGATCCACTGCAACAGACGTTGTGAGTGTTGTCACACTGGAATTAGAGGAATTAATCAAAGCCAGAGTGACACTAGATGGTCTCTTGAGAATTCTTCTGAGTTTAAGATACATGAGCCAATGACACAAAGTACATAATTGTCCCAAGATTTTACTCTAAGAGCACTGGCCTGAGAGTAAGACCACTAGAAACCCCAGCTCCGCCACTTTCCGGCTGGATGACCTTAGGCAAATTAATTAAATTTGGTGATGGAGAATTAAATGAGATAATACATATAATGCCCACAGCAACCAGGTAAGGCACAAGGAAGATGAGGAGTTATTCATTGTGATAGTTATGATTTTGAATTTGCATCTCATTTGTGAGAGATGAGGGATGTTTGCAAACAGATGCAGTAATGACCCAATTGAGGTATACACAGAGAAGGAAATACATCTTAAAAGTAAAGGTATCAGGTGGAATGGCTCACACTTGTAATCCTAGCAGCACTTTGAGAGGCTGTGGCAGGAGGATCACTTGAGGCCAAGAGTTAGAGACCTGCCAAAGCAATATGGCTAGACCCCGTCTTTATGAAAAATAGAAAAATTAGCCAGGCATGGTGGTGCAGGGGCCTGTAGTCCTAAGGAAAGAAGATCACTTGAGCCCAGCAGTTTGAAGTTGTAATGAGCATGATGACATCACTGCACCCTAGCCTGGGCAACAGAGCGAGACCCTGTGTCAAAAAAATAAAATAAAAAAACAAAGATACCAAGGAAAAACAAGTAGAAAAATGGAACATGGGAGAAATGGAAGAAAAATTTTAAAAATTCCAGAAGAAACAGAATAACAAGGCAGAATTTTTTTTAAAAAATGGAAAACGGCAGAAAATAAAAATCTTAGGAGAGTCTGAATACTTCATCCTGTTCTCTTCCCTTGAACTTATGTATTCAAATCCCTTTTCTGCGCCTCGACTCTGTCTGCACTATACGGCCCAATTTTAGCCCAGCTTCAACTCGCAGCAGTCCCGAGGTAGAAATGACTAGAAAAAAGAAAGTTCCTTCTTAGCTATGAAGAACGAGAAACGTTAAAATGCAAATTTGATGTAAAAAAGAAAGCAAGACTATACACACATCTCACAGCAGCGAATTCTCAGGCAGAAGAAGAAGCCAGCAAGTAACCCCCTGAGGTGTGCCAGTGTAAGTGTTTCAAGTTTGCTGGATGACACATAAACAGCCAGCCCTGTTACTGCTGAATGAATCTCTTTTTTTTTCTGGGCAGAATATGTTTGTGGTAGAATGGGTCCTTGAGAAAGACTGAATTGATCTGCTAGCTTTTTGTGTTGGGCCAGAGATAATTATTGCCATACCTACTTCCTAAGGATTATGTTCAAAAGCCAGAGATACTCACTTATTCTGTCTTTATACTATGGGGAACTAATCGGAACCAGGGTTTGCTTCACTGACTTTCACTTATTTTAAAAGTCAGGCTTAGTAGGGAAGAAAAAGTTAAAGAGATTGACCAAGAAAGGATGAAATGTTCAGTCTGGGTAAGCAAACACTGTTTCAGATAGAGTCCTCCACAGGTCTCCACCTCACCTTCTACTGTGCATGAATTCATTTTGCAAGATTCCTTTTTTAAGCTAGATCTTTGCTTATTTTCAACCGGGGATGGCAATTGATTTGTTTTCTATTGAACCTCGCCAACTGGATACTGAAGCGAGGATGGCATATTTAGATGGCCTTAAACTTTCAGATTCACCTTTAAAACGTGCCAAGGCAATGTCAGGTTCAGGGTAAATGTGCAATTTTCCCTAGCCCGGGACGAGAAATGAGGGTCTCACAGGCAAAATGACATTAAAGGCTTCACAGTGAAACAGAGTCCAACCCCTATTGATTCATTTTAGTTCAAATCAAATTCCAATCATCTGATGGACATGAACTAGCAAACAAAAGGAAAAACAAATCAGATGATTCCTGAGCGTGTGTAAAAGAGCACATAGGCCGTAACAGAAAAAAGACAAACCTGCCAAATTCAAACTGATGTGTATGCACAGGTACTCATTTAGTCCTGGCTTTTCCTTCAAATAGGACCTGTGAGGGATTATAAAAGCTAAAAGATGTAGAAGACACCATCCTATCCTTGAGAACTTATCAGGTTCAGGTAGCTACAGAAATAAGACATACCCACAAGGAAGAACTAGATTATAATTCTAAGGAAATGAAATGCATAACTAAATAGTAGAGGATGGTTTAGGTAATACACGAATATCCCAAGGATATAAAAGAAAAAAAATCAGATTATGAAGTGGTAAGGATTTCTAGAGTTCACCCAGTCTACTCTCTTCTCCCATGTGCATGAGAGTATAATACCTCTCTACTACCTTACAGTTAGGCAGAGTTAGAATGTGAGTCACTTATGGGCCAAAGCAAGACTCTTCCGTGTTCTCTAACATGTAGGCTTGTGTTGAGATAACAAAACCACAAGACTGAAGCAGCCTCTACCACTGAGTCACGCATGGAGAATAGTTACAGTAATAACTCTGCAGTAATAAACCCTGAGATCCTGGGGCTGTTTGTTACTGCAGCACAACCTATCCTTTCCTGACTAATATATGAATACCAAGGCAGAGAGGACCTACAGGAATTAACTCTGAAAATTATTTTAGAGTATCAATGTATTCACATTAGTCTCCTTCCCCCTTTGGCTGGGACTATTCTAATGCTCTGACCTGTCTGCCCCTAGTATCTCTCACTCAAATCCACCACATTGCTGCTAGAGCATTCCAAGACCTCCGTCTGTTCACATCTCTATTTGAAACTTCAGGTGGATTCCCTTGAAACAAAAGATAAAGAACAAACTCCTGAGCACAGGAGCCTTAACACTGGCTCCATTTGCTGGTGTTATTTTTGCCCGCTAGCTCCCATCCCAGATTCCTGCCGCCAGCACCTTGATCAAGCCACATACTGCTCTGTCCCGTGAATTGCTACATGCTGCTTCTGTCTGTAATGGGCTTTCCTCCCTCTTCTCCCTAGTGAATGCCTAATCAACTTCTGGCAAGATTCACTTCCTCTGTGAGGCCTTCAGCTCCTCTCTCCTCCCACAGCACTTTCTGCATTCTGTTACAACACATTGTTCCTTAAAAACTTTGTTTTCTTGTCTCCCTCCTCCCACTAAATAGTGAGTTGCTCAAGGCAGGGATTGATTCACTTTTGTTCTCCCCAGAGTCCCTAGCACAGTATCTGACACGCAGCTGGTATTTGCAGAAATAATGAATGAATAAAGGAAGGAAGGATTGCGCGGCTGGATGTGTTCATGGGAGTACCAGGCAGAGGACAGGAACAGAGTAGAGGTGTGCTGCATAGCAGTAAACCGTAAATTTTAACAGCTAGGATGGTGTCAAATTATAAAGAATGGGAATTTTTCATTTGATCCAAAAGGTGACAGGGAGCTGTTAACGTCTTGAGCAGGGAAATGATGAAAATTTTGTTCAGCCTCGTAGCACCTTGTGCCTTGAATGTCAGTTATGTTTGTGCCAATCTTATTCCCCCTTTGACTGTAAAGCTCCTTGAAAACAGGGGCTGTGTATTAATCATATTTGTATCCCCTATAGCAACAAGCACAGTGTTTGTATAACAGGTGCCAACAAATATTTGCTGAATTTAATTTTATAAGATTACTCCCTATGCTGTGAGACTGGATAGACCAGCTAGCAGACTATTGTATTATATCCAAGATTACATGCGAAATGCATTTAAAGGGTGCAGTGCCTACGGAAATGAGGACGTAGAAATCTGAGATAGCTGAACAGCCCAATCAGCAGCTTTCAGGGTTACTAATACAAATTAATGTTTTCAGCCTGGGGTCCTGGGAAAATGGTGGTATATTTAAAACACAAATGTTGGGAGGAAGATTTGTTTTTCCCATAGAGTAGATGGGTTCTGTGAGGGAAATAACAAAAGAGAATATGCTATAGTTACACGCTGCTAGAAATACTAATTGCTGTATACAAATTTTATCCCTTACCTTGAGATTTGGTTAAATTTTTTGATTGATTGACTCATTTTATATTTATAAATTACTTACATCATACAAGGCCATGTTGTTTCCAAAGTTTATTCAATAGTCTATTTAGATTATTGTCTGTTTCACATTGACCTTATTCACTTAATCCCCAAAATCAAAGATGGTGAGTGAGGTAAAGAAATGATATGCTTGTCTCTTCTACTGTTTTTGGTTTCCCAGATATCTCTGGTTATTCACTATCAGAAAGGGTTTGCAGGGGCCTGGTCTTGTTGAAGCACTTTTTTTTTAAAGCTACAGCTATCAGCATGGAATCCTACAGGCATCTAATTATTTTACAAATCCCCAAAACAGAACTTTATTCAGAAGCTATACCTGGTTTTATTATGAGTCCCTTCTTGAGGAGATATGAGTGCACGTGCACACACACACACACACGTGCACACACAAATGAGCCAGTGAAATCGTACCCATAAAAGAAACATCAAGAGGGAAAACCAGAAAATCTCTTTTAAGAGATTGTCCAAAGCCTGAACCTGAGGGATTCAGTCTTAAATCTCCCAAAGTAAAATATATATTTGAAATAGAATTCAAGGTATACATGATATGTTACCCATAACTTAACCATTACGGTTAATACTAACATATTCAATATGTCATTTAATCTACAGCAAACCCATATTTGGACCAGACAAAATTTAAACAAAACTTCACAGATTTAAATTTTCCATGGGTTAATCTTAAAATAATACCTGAAAAAGTCTTATTCTAATGTGAACTTAGAAGGTACCTCGAACTAATTTCATTGGACCCTAAAGCTTCTAAGCATTTTGTGGTTGATTTGACCCCCCACCTACCCACCCACAAACTCTAACATCATGCTTCATTCCTGCAACTGAACAGTATCATTTTCTTATATCATTTATTTGTGACAAAAAAAGAAAAAGCACATGTTCATAGCAAGGACCATGTGCAAGACAGTCGTCTGGGTGGCCTTGGACTGACTTAGTTCTCCCGCCCTTTCTTGCTTGCAGCTCTTAAGAATAACTGCAGAACGTACTGGGAACATAACATGCTGAGATAAGGGGGCAGCTGGCGGGAACAGTCAGACTCTTTTCCATTCCAGTCCCCCCCAGAACAAGATGCCCTTCAATGCTTTATGCTAACATGTCTCATGCCACCCAGGGTGGCCTGGTTTTCAGGGTCCCTCAGCTGCAGTTCAAGTGGGGCATGCACAGATGAGACTCCTTGGGCAGCTCTGCTGAGCACTGGGAGGCCAGCTAGCAGTGAATCCTCCCATTTGCTATCCCTTGCTGCCTATCTGTAAATAATAAACCTGCTTCATGTAACTTTTGTGTGCATGGGTGTTCTGTTTCACTGGACTCAGACAAATCGGTAACCAGTTCGTAGTGAACCTGCTTTACTCTATGCATTCCCAGTATATGTATCTCCAAATATATATATTTAGAGATGTGATCTTGCTATGTTGCCCAGGCTAGACTAAAATTCCTGGGCTCAAGGGATCCTCCCACTTCAGCCTCCCAAGAGGCTGAAACTATAAGTTTGCCCAGCAATTGTTTTTAACCCACTCCACCTATGCGTTTAGTTAAATAATTATTCTATCTCTGTGAGTTGCATTACACTTTCCTAAAAAGAATCATCAAGTCAATCATTTCAAAGGAAGTCAAGCATTTCTTGTATCCTCACACAGCAGCTCTTAGTGTGAATCTGCCAGCAAGGGGGTATAACCCTCACCTCACCCTCCAGGACAAGGCAAGACACTACTTGTACCCCAAAATACAGACATGGGTGTTCCCTGGGGGGAGGGGAGAGGGAGCACCGCTAACCATTAACCTGTCTGTCACTACCTAGTGAAGACGCTCATATAGGTAAAGAAGTCAGCAAGTGCACAGTCATACCCACGCATTACAGCGGATACTCAGATTCTTCTCTGCTTGCTGGGCCACCATTCAGGGGGGAAAAGAAGTTCAGCATTAATCCTAGTTACACAAGCTCCAACAGGATAGTATCTTAACCATTATGGCAGTTAAGATACACCTTAACTGGCACCTTGCAGAGATGCGACTCATTATACATTTGAAAACACGGTGAGATTTCATTAACCCTTTTAGTCAATAATCTTGAAACCCAGCTTCCAGACAGCAAAATGGGCTTCATACTTGCTGAAGGCTTAAAAACACATTTTACATTTTTTCTCATTTAAGCCACAGCTTGGCATGAAGTGATTTATGAATTAGAAAGCACATGTGTTATCAGAATTCACTTATAAAATGTGCAGGGACTCTTGGCTTTGTCATCATTGAGAACAGGACACATGCTGGTTTTTCCATGTGTCCTAGCCAAATGGCCTGCAGGGTAATGGTTAGAGGACAAATCTGCACCTCTGGGCATATTAAAAATTATGACATGGTGTGAATTCAAGGCAGCAGAACTCTTAATTCTAGCATTTTCTCAATGGCAATACAGAGGGCTTCTACTATGTTCCTTCTTTTTTCTTGGTGACTGGAATAAGGAAACAGCACTTTTTATGGCTTCATGTGTACTCACAAAACCTATGAGCAAAAGTTGCCTCTTGAGAGGGGAACTGAATAGGTAGAAAATAGGAATAGGAAGAAGACATATGCTTCACTGCATACGCTTTTATAGCTTTTGAATTTTGTACAGTGTGCATGTATCACATACTCAAAAAATAAAAAGTTTAATTTTAAAAGAATAAATGAAAGCAAAAAAGTCTCACAAACTTTCCTAACCTCTTTAAAGGAACTCTTATGTCTTATAAAGTTACAAAAACTTAAAAAAATCCAATTCTTATAAAACAAACCAATATTCATGACACATTTTATAAAAATGCTTCAAAGTCTTTATATCTAAAACACTGCACCTGGACACTGTTGTAAGTCATCCTTGTATTATGATTATTATTCAGCTAGAAAGATCACTACCTACTTTGACATGATAAAAGTTAGAGATTTAAAAACATAGTGTTTTTAAAGGAAAGCATATTATTCTCCCCTTTAAGGTATTCTTGACAAATATTCAGCATTTCAAATAAGAGCACATTATTTCATTTATCATTTGTGATCATCTCATTCTCTTCAACATAATTCGAGAAGCTTCAGGAATGTGTTTTGCCACATCACCCACTTTCACACGCTCGGCTTTCATTAGGGAAAGAAGCCACCAATTTATGATCCTCCTGGAGCAAAACTAGGTTGAGGATACCTCAGGCCCTTCAATTTCACTCTGAAAGAAAATTAGCCTTAAGGTCTGTGCTTGTGAGATTCTTCAACAGGAGAACCAAAAAATGCTCAGATAATTATTATTATTTTAGATTTGAAGCTACCACCTAGGGAAAAGTAAATATATCCTATTTGTTACACTTAATGCCTCGCTGCAATAATTACTTTTATTTGTTCATTTTCTGGAACAGACACAATAGTTTTGTCTTTATCTTTTACAACCAAACACTTTTTAGTAAATAGGAGATAAAAGACCAATAAAACCTTTGTTCTCCCTCCCTTCAGCCAACCCTGAGGCCTATTTTATCTCCAGAGTTGTTACCTGAAGTGAGTTACTGATAAGAAAAATTAAAGGACCCAGATTGCTAAATGTGTGAGGTCATGGCGAGTGTTTCCCACACCTTGTTTCTGTTCAGCTAGGCCCTACCAACAGTCAGCACGCTCCTGCCAGCCTACTTTTAGAGAAAATGAAAGGAAGTTGCCTCGGCATATCACCGCTCCAAGGACTAAATTCCTTTTCCAAGAAGAAAAACCAAGTAAATAACAAGGCTGGAAAACCAAAGTCCTACATTTACACTATACTTATTTGGATTTGCAAACTGCTAAATGGCAGCAGAATATTAACTTGTACTTTTAAGGAACCTTCATGTGCAAACATATTCACTTCAATAACTACCTGCACACACTTTATAATGAGCTGTAGGCTCTTTTTCTAACTCCCTTGAGCACAACTGCTGTACTTTGCCTTTAGAATGTTATCAGTAGTGTGTATTTATTGAACAGTGGCACAGTCCTCAGCATATTACATGCATTGAATCATTTAATATTCAACACCACCCTGTAAGGTGGATATGATAATTATCTACATTTTGCAGATGAGGAAACTGAGGCACAGACACTCACCCAAGGGTATATTGCTAGTCAGTGTTAGTGCTGGGACTGAAACAGAGGCAGTCTGGCTCTGGAGTATACATTCTAAACACTATTTTGCAATGACTTTAATTCTTCTAAACTGACCAGCAATGAAATGTAAAACGACCTCTTTAATTTTTTAACTCAACACTTTTCATGATATCCCTGAGTCAGGCAGCAAGTATACATGAATTCTTAATCTGTTAATATTATTCATTTTTTAGTCAGCATCTATTGATCCCCCAAGAATATGCAAATGCTTGTGTCAGATACTTGAGGGGAACAAGAGGAGGTGTAACAAATAATGCAGATTCTCAAGCAGTTTGAAACTCCTTGGTCCCTCCTCTCCTCCAAAAAAAAGAATAAGGAAGAAATAAAACAACATTAAAAAAACAAACCACATTTCTAATGATCCCTGGAATTCAGGATCTTCTAATACCCATGGTCTTTGGTGAAAAATGGTTCTAGGCCTGGCGTTGACTGGATGGCTGGGTCCAGTTTAGCCAGAAGTGGATTCTAGCACACTCTGGCAGAGAACAGGTGGTTTCCATAGTCAAAGGCAGGCGGGAAGCCCTGGATTCCTCCAGCAGGGGCCTGAGATGAAATCAAGAAGTGGATCTCATGACTGCTTGTCCACATCTCTTTTTCTCTCTCCTTAACTTCAACCCAATTACCCTAAAATTAATTAAAACAAAACAAACCAAAAAGACTCTACCCAGCAGCTGTTTGCTATAGACAAGATCAGAGGGTCTGGTTCATCCAACCCAAGTTTCTGAGATGTAATGTTTTAGTAAGTCATTCCATTTCGGGCTGCTTGAATTTCTCTAGAGGATGATCACTTGGCCCACAGGAGAGAATGTGAAGTCCTTTACCACAACGCTACCTACACATCAGGTAGGCCCAACCACCCCCTTCCCTCCTGCTCTCACAAAAACAGATTTGGAGCAGAATAAACAAATATGCCTTTCCTGGGAAAATGTTGCCAGCTCCTCCTCCAGACAATAGTTGATGCTGTCTGTTTGAGGCTTGCTAAGCAAAGAGGTATTTAAAGAAAAATTGCAACTTCCTTAAGTGAATGACCCATTCCTAGGGAGGAACATGTTGGAAAAGAAACCTTGGTCAGCAAACTTACCACAAAATCCAGACAGGGTAGGGCTTTTGGCTACTCCTCCTCACGCTGGTCTGCTTCAGTAACATAAACACCCTCCATGCCCAGGCCTCTGCCTCTACCCCTCCCGTGATTTTTCTGTTTTCAGCAGAATTCGAACCTATTTCTGCAAATGAGTTAGGAGATGTGGGCCTGCAGATTTATTTGCCCTCATCTCTCCTGCTGAGATAAAGCTGCTTTCACAAAGTAAAAAGTAGATGTTTCGTGGGGTTGGCTCCTAGGAGCATGTCATTTCCCATTTAGAGTCTTGGCTTTATACTAAACTCTGGGTGACAATGTCCCTGGACTCCTATGGCATGGCTCACTGCTGGCCTCCTCCAGACCAACACTTCCACTAGTCCAAGTAGGGCCCTGTGCTTCCAGAACCAGCTCCCCAGGTTGCTTCCCTTTGTTAACACAGTTTGGACCTAGAAGCTGGTTAGTGTGTTGCCTCGGGTAAGAATGGCATATGGCCTTACATGTTATCATGAGCAACACATTGGCCTGAGCAGTGGTTTTATCATAAACTATTGATGTTCATGAGGGCAAATAAATCAACAAGCCCACATCTCTTAACTCCTTTGCAGGAATAGGTTCATATTCTGCTGAAAACAGAAAAACCAGAAGGTCAGAGGCAAAGGCCCAGGCAGAGAGGGTGTTTTATATTACTGCACCGGTACAAAACTCCTTCTTTTGCTAACTATGTCTAGAAGGTAAAAGGACCCTCGTATATTATTAGAGAAATAACAGTCATGAAAAGAAAGGCTGCCTAGACATAAAGGCTGCAAAAGCTTCCTGGAACAGGTAGAAACTTTGAAATGTGGTAGGATCTGATTCAATGGGAACCTGTCTGGTTTGCACCAGCTAAGGCTCTAAAGAAGGCACAAGATGTATATTTGTTTGGTGGCTCTGTCTCATGGGCTACCTGGGGAGCACTGGGAGATCTTAGCAACCATCAATTTGTTCCTGTTAAATCTGAGGCTATAGACCACCTCAGCAGGGCTCATTATATAACATGTGGTGCACAGCACAAGAAGAAATTCAGGAGTCCCTGTTCAAAAAGCAAGGGGAAAAAAGTGCCATTAGGGACACTAAAATATGAAGGTTTTTCCTTTCTTCCATGGTCTCTCTCTCAATTTTTCACGATGTTTTTTTATTTGCTATTTAATGTCATTCTAAACAAAGAAAAACTAAAACATTTAATTATTAGCATGAATTTTATTAATACCATTTATCTTTATATGGCACAATGACAGTTTAAATGCAAATATAAGACCATTTAACTTATATATGGAATTGCAAAATGACACAACCTTTATTTCATAGCTTTCACAACCTTTATTCATAGAAATAACATGTATGTTATTTCATTCTTACCAGGCCAGTGGAAACACTGCACAAAACTAACTCAATTGAAACTAACTCAACTTTTAAATTTTACTTCTTCATCCATGCATATTCTGCCAATATGCTATAGAAACAGACAGATGCCATAACATGTTTATTTTGTACTCACCTGGAGTCTCCCTGAACTCCCATACATTGCAATCTACCAGAATTCTGTATTTATGGGGCATTGTGAACAGGGTATGCACATGGTACTGCAATGGGCAAATGAACATTTTGCACATCTCACCTCTGCTCATGTGTATGCTTCGCTTACAAAACACTAGTTCAAACATAAAAATAAGACTTTCGAGACAGGGACAGCAGAGACCTAAACCAAGTATGGGGCCTCCCTGAGCTCAGGCCCAGTGTGACTGTATGGTGGGCCCTGTACCTCTGGCCATTACTGTGATAGGGCCCATTCCTGGACACCAATAACAAAAGGCCTTCCAAGGAGGTAGGTTTGCTGTCACTGAACACATTGTGATAAAGACTCCAGGGGGTAGACTATGGTGATTACTCTGCAAATTACCTGTTCATACAGTTTCCCAAGTTCGCGTGGTTGGGCCTATAATTACATGAGGATGTCCTTTTCAAGCAGACTTCCAATGTGGCCTAGCTGGTAGGTGGGAAACAATCCAGATACTTGTATAGAGCAGCCAAAGGAATCCTGGATTTCTCTTACTGTGAGATCCTCTTTCCTACTGGAAACAGAGACAGACACCTGCTTTGCTCTCTTCTCTTTGTTTTCAATATGCCATAACCAAACAACAAGCAAACAGATTTTGGTTAGTCATTCTAAATCAAAAAGGTAACAAAAAATACATGTAGGAAGGTATCAGGATAACAGAAGGCAAAGGAAGATGAATAATATTAAAAGAAATCAGGAGAAAGTGAAACTATCCTAAATACATAAATCCCCCCACAATGGTCGACAATAAAGTTGCCTGGATATGGGCACTGATAGAAATGCACTTCTCTCCCTTTTGGTCTCCGAATAACAACAGGTTGCAACTAGTTTGAATTTGCATCTGCAGCCAACAGCTGGAATTCAGCAACTGTTGTTAATCCATCTTAATTGCTTATTATTCTATCAGTTCTTGTTTGTGCTTTTGTTATCCAAAGTAATTTTCCCTACAGGCACACACTACCAAGCATGGTTTTTGCAAGCTGTGGCCAAAGAATTTTTGTGTTTCAATCCTAGGGCTGCTATTTTGTTTTGAAATGAAAACACAATGAGGCTTGATTTAAAAAAAACAAAAAACAAAACAACAACAACGAAAAAAGCAAAGTTAGCAGTGATGCCCACAGATGGACTAGGGTTAGCCTATATGTGCGCAGAGATATTAGCCACTGTCTAAATAAGAACGAGTCTTCTTTTGGTGTTTTAATTAGAGCCGCAGTTAGCAGAGCTGCTATTTTCCCTAAACAATTCTTTCCCTCCTTGCTTTAGGGAGGGATTTTCACTCCACCACTTTATTGCACTAGTGAATAAATGAGATCCCAGGGTTCCAAGGAGAAAAAAATTACCAATATAAATGCATCAGGTGCAAATTACCAAGGTAAATAGGCCCATGGAGACTGTAGAGCTAGCAACACCAACTGGAATATCTGAGAGGGGCCAGCAGGAGGAAGCCCATGGGTCATGGTCTCAGTTCTGCAGTGTACTATGTGTGTTTCAGCCTAGATCATACATCCTACGGCCTGCAGGCAGGAATCCACAGCACAAGGCAGTTGTGACTTGGCATTGACAATATTCTAGCTAATGCTTCAGTTACAGCTTTTCTCTTCCTCTCTTTTTAATTCTCCCAAATGCCACTCTTGTGTAGTGTCTCTCAAAACAGATCCTCTACGCCGAGAGACCACTGCAATATAATCTCCATCTATAAGTTGATCACTAGTTGCTTTCTAGAATTTTGTTTATAATCTGCAATAAGGCAAAACTAACACAAATGCATCAATAGTACTGTGATCTGCAGGGCATGAACGCCAATCTTTTATATTTTTCCTGCAATTTATAATAGATCCCCTATAGAATGTTTTTGTAGCTTTGCATTTCTTCTTACCATAGCTCTTGACAGCAAAGTCTTGCTTGTTCTCTAATAATTTGCTAAGGTAAGCGTAGTCCCCCTGTACAGAACAGATACCCTATCATATACTTGTCTCTCCCACAGTGCTGCATTATTTACTGACCTGAATTCAATTTTCTCTAGATGAGAGGAGACAAGGCTCTCTGTTAGCCTGGCCTTCTTTCTATCCAGTACTGTCGTCATAGGGTGTGGCTGTCTCACCTCTTACCTTATTGTAAGTCTATCCTGAATGCACACTTGTTAGTCTTATTGATTTTCCTATTGGTGTTATTGAAGCACATGTGCCTTAAAAATTATCCTGCTCTGCCCTGACTGGAACATGAGACACTGCAGGCAACCGAGCATATGTTCAATATGACAGAAGGGCTTTATTACAACAAAGGTCTTTTAGGGATGCTCACCTTGCCCTTAAAACACCTTCACTCTGTTTCTTCAAATAACAAGAGCCTGAAAAATACACCTTAAAAAAAAATGTTTCCTGTGAATGTTTCAGCCAGGATGGTTCATCCTAAGCCTGCAGGAAGAAACCTGTGAACCTGTAGGAGAATTCACAGTGGAGTCAGCTCCAGCTCCTAACTCTTACTATTTATTCATACCTGGTGCCATCTTGCTGTTATGCTTCCTGTTTTAGAGCAAGCATCAGGCTAGATAAGGAGATTTTGTGTGCATAAGATCAACTAACATGAGGACAACTTCTACAAGCCTTCTACAGTGTATCCATTGTCATTCCTAAAGGCTACAGACCCTTGTTAAAACAATTTATTTGCATAGGTTAAGCCTTATTTTAAAATATTCAATTTCTCATTCAGGATTTTCTTCCTGCCTGCACAACCTCAACCATATAATCAATAAAATATAGCCTTTATCTGCACATTAAGCCCATTATTGTATTTGTATAATAATCTTTATGTGGTTTGATGATGATCTGCATTTTCAAATATATTACATCCTGTTGTTATATCAGACTTGACATGTAAGTGCAGATATTATAGCTTATTAAATCAGCCTCTCATTCGTCAGTTTGGTAACAATAAATCAAATTGTCCTGATTAGCAATGAAATTCCCAGAAACTATTTTGCTCATGTGAGATTAGTAATTTTAATTCTTCAAAAAAATTTCAGTGCTATATGTTGCACAGCCATTCATTATTCGTTTGAAAAACTTAAAACTGTAATAATATTATTAAGTCATTAACTAAAATTTAAGATACATACTACAGACTACATTTCAATTGTGGTATCTTAACCCTCTTTTTGTTGAAAGTGCAATGATTTTTGTAATCTTAATTAAAGAATGCTGACTTTGTATGTGAGAGAAAGGGATAGAGCAAAATACTCTAATTTATACCATTAAACAAACAAAGATAGGAACACTTATACACTGCTGGTGGGACTGCAAACTAGTACAACCTCTTTAGAAAGTAATACGGAGATACCTCAAAGAGATACAAGTAGAACTACCATTTGATCCAGCAATCCCATTACGGGGCAATTACCCAAAAGAACAAAAGACATTTTATAAAAAAGACATCTGCATCAGAATGTTTACAGCAGCACAATTCACAATTGTAAAGATGTGGAAATAAACCAAGTGCCCATCAATACATGAGTGGATTAATAAACTGTGGTATACGTATACCATGGAGTTCTGTTCAGCCACAACAAACAATGGTGATATAGCACCTCTTGCATTACCCTGGATAGAGCTGGAACCCACTCTACTAAGTGAAGTATCCCAAGAATGGAAAAACAAGCACCACATATACTCACCATCAAATTGGTATTAACTGATCAACACTTAAGTGCACATACAGTAATAACATTCATCGGGTGTCAGGCACATGGGAGGAGGGAGGAGAGGATGGGTATATTCACACTTAACGGGTGCGGAGTGCACTGTCTGGGTGATGGACACGCTTGAAGCTCTGACTTGGGTGGGGCAAAGGCAATATATGTAAACTAAACATTTGTACCCCCATAATATGCTGAAATAAAAAAACTTGGGGAAAAAAAAAAGAAAGGCCATAAAGTCAAAATAATAGGTGATAACTAGATAGAAAAAAAAGTAGTAGATCTAGAATCCTGTGAGATTTTATCAAATTTAAACTTTTTCTTTCCTTAAAGAAAAGTACTGCAGCTGGATACAATTCTGATCCCTATGAGGAATACCCTTTTCCCAGTGGGTTTCTGAGATGAACACTGGGCATTTCCTATGGAAGCCAGTTAATGACACCAACCTTCGGCTGTTAGAGCTGAGGAATATTCCTTTCTGACCCAACGTAGGGCGGAAACCAATCCGCTCCCTTCACTGATCTAATTCCAGTGGATCGCACCCTGGCAATCCACTGCCTGCCTCCCATCCCTTTCCTCTCCTCTCCAATTCTTTTAGAAAAGGAGATGGAGCTAATTTATGTTCACTTTATCCATTTCTCCTCATGCCTCACTGCAACAGGAAACTGCTGTCTCTGTTGTGTTCAGACCAGTCTCTTCTTAGCCATGAGCTAACAATATCATCATCATTTAGAAAGAACCCTCATCATGCTGCAGTCAGCATCAAACTGTTCCCCAACATTCTGAATTTATCTAGCACATCTTCCCCATCTGATGCAAATGAACCAGCAATCATTTTGGGAGAGGAAGCAGCTCTTTGAAGAATTGTGATCCTGACAGTGTGGAGGTTTACGCATTACATTACGAAGCACAGCTGTATCCTGTTGTTTTGTCTGTGAAGCTTTTGACAGCGCATGACCATCGCTGCTGAAAAGCATGTACACGGGGGTGATAAATATACACACATACATACGCACACTCGGGACGTGCAAAGGAGAATGTGGCCGTGCTCTAACTGTATCAAACTATGACTTCTAAATTCCTTTCCATCAAATGCCAGTAGAGGCACTTGATAAATGGGCCCTAGGAGAGCACTTCTCATTGCCTCAGGATGGAGTGACTCGCAGGCGTACGACACTCCATCAATACGGAGAGCTGGCAGATTGAAAGGCGGGAAGGACTAGCCCTGATACGGTGCATCTGCTTACTAATCGCAGCCGCGCTCCAGCCCTCTTCCCATTCATCGCCTACAGAAACCACTCCTCGGAGAGGCACGCCAGTCAACAGATGGTCCCTGGCTAAGGTGTAATCAGGAGCAGCTTGCTAAATTTACCCAAAACAAATAGAATTACAGGCTTTTGCCCGAGTCTGAAATTGAATTGAGAACTTGGGTGGTGGATAATGGAAGCTAAAATGGAAGAGCTCAAAATATATCACAGCACGTAGGCACGTTGGGAAGGGGCCGGCAGGGGGAGAAGTCTCTGCTGTGAATGTCACTGTTTACTACCAGGTCATCATCTATTGCCAATAATCTTTCTACCACGCAGGATCGTTTCCCCTCACTATCAAAACTTCCAGAATTGGTAAAGTGGTCACCAGCTAATGAAGTCATCTGCCTTTGACGCATAGTGACCAAAATGTAACCCGATATTTTGAACATGTACGGCCCAGTTACAAAGCCTTCACTTTATGTTCACTGTCAAATGTCAACAGTTTTATCCATCCTCCTTTCATCAGGAATAGTTTTTAAGGCCACTAAAAAATCTGCATCTGTCATTCAAAAGGCAAGAGTCATTAAGGATCACGAATAATCTGATCTTCTAATCACTGGTATCCTCATGTTCATCCCAGAATTGCTCACTGTTTTCAACTATGCATTGCTTACAATAAGAACAACATAAAGCCTTAGAAATTGTCTGAAAAAAAGTCAGCATAAAATTAAGAGTAAATCACTTAACCTATGGCTTTGTTTCGTTACGTACGTAGTAAGAACTATAACACCCATGCAAATCACTGTATAAGGAAACTATAAATGAGGCAAAAAAACTTAAAAGCACTTAAGTTCTAAAGAGATAAGGTCTTAAAGGATAAGGCCATTTGTAACCCAAACTATCAGCAGTCACTTTAAAATTATTATCTTCATAATTATTTAATATTATTTATCACTAAAGAAAATTGTTTACCTATTAAAAAACATTTAAAAAACTAAAAACTTCAATTTCTAATAATATTTTATTGTTTTATAATCTTCCTTGGAAATAAAAGGATGTGTATTCTGTGAGTGTTTTATATCATTCAGTATTTGCAACATAGAGCTTTTGAAATGTATGACAGCAGGCATTATATTAGCTACCTTTAAACTAATAATGAGGCAATTTTCCTCATTTTTCATGATTTAAAATCCCATTATCAAAAATTTCATTTTTATGCATCAGACTAACATTTTCAAACATCAGTTATGTGAGAAGTGTCTGAAGACCTTTCTATTTTCTTCAAATATTTTTGTTGCAAGCAACTGTCTGCAATATGGAAAAGGAACCCCAAAAGAAAGGTCTTTCTATGGCAGGATGAAAGTAAATATTAAGGGAGGGAGTATTTTTTAAATTAACTAAAAAAGAGCTTCATTCTTAAGGTTTGAATCACAGGCTGACAAGAGTTAAAATACCTTTTAATATAACTATTTTAAAAAGTGGCTAACTTGAAATGAAACCAGAGCTTTTGTTAAATGGATGCTATTAAATGAATAAAACAAAAATGTGTCCCTATATTCAAGAAGGACACATTTTTAGTGACATTATAAAAAAGAACTAGATATGAGACTCACCTTACTAAAATATGCACCCTCTTTACAGGGAACTTTATCTGCTATCCTCTCTTATCTTACATAGAAACAGAATATGAATTATGGAAGTACAATAATACGCATGCTTATAGGAATAAACATTTGGAGCAGCAGAATAATCTAATGAAAAGAGAACAGATACAGATATCTAATTATTACATTACCCTGGGCAAATCTTTTAACTGCTCTGTGATTCAGTTTACCCATCTGTAAAATCAGTAGAACAGCTTCCTTCCTATCCCCAAGATATTTGGTAAGAGCACATGAAAAAGCGTTGATGAAGCCTATTTAGACACCAAGCTTAAGAGGTCTGGCACATATCTGTGGAAGTACAAGTATAATGACTTTCATTACTATTCTAGTAGACTCTGAATTTTAATCTTTAGGAATAACACTCACATATTTTAAAATCCTTCAAAAACATAGCTATAACAGAAAAACCTATCATATAACTAATAATAAAATGTTGGCACTATAATACTATCATATTTATTATTCAATTATTGCTTCAATAAGCCACTGTATGTATTAAAAAGTAGCCTTTGTTTTTCTGTATCTTTAATGCAATTTGTTCTGAAAAACTACTGTGACATTAATAATAAAGGACAAGCTCTGTAACAAGAAAGTGCCTAACAAGGACTTGGCAATAATCTCCATTCAAGGCAAAAATGCTATGAATCTTAAGATGAGGGACCTGCTATATGTTAAGTAAATTTTTATAGTTTATAATCTGTGAAGCAGTAGGCATTGCATAACTGCAAGAAAAAATATTGTTCATTATATGAAAGGCAATTTTAAATAACATCAAATGATTTAAGTTAAAAGGACTTAGGAGGGCTTCATGGCACCCCCATGTTATTAATTTCATAAACATTTCATTAGAGAACAACTGAGTCCTACACAAAAGATATGAAACTGCAAGGGGCACTGTGTACTGATCCTCCATGCAAAAAATCTGCAAACACTGCCTAGGGCGTGCGGTATGGGAAATCTGGCCAGCTGGAAACCACAGCAGACAAGGAGATTGAGGTCACTGATCTTAGAACTGGAAAATTTCCCCTAGTGAGCCAATCTGAATCCAGCACGTGTCACTGACACAGACGTACCTCTCCCATACCCTCAAAAAAGTAACATGTCACTGAGAGCTATCACTAGTAAATATTAATATATGCTATAATAGCAAAGGGTGTGAATATATAACTGGTTGGTAGAAATGTTCCATATTCAATAAATATCAATTGAACACCTTGTATGGACATGACACTATGAGACCCAATAGTATGAGATATAGCAATAACTAACATTTATTAAGCACTTGCTGTTCTAAATGCTTTACTTAATTTATTACCACATATACACATACCCTTTCTCTCTTGGAGGTAAATAATAACAATTACTATTCTTTTTATCAATCATCTCCATTTTCCATTTGAGAAAACTGAAGCATAACGTAAGTAACTTGTCCAAGTTGATAGTGCTAATTAGGTGGCAGTGCCAAGGACTGAACCCAGGCAGTGTGATCCCGTCTACACACTCAGTCACTAGACTGCATTGCTCTAAAGTGGACCCGTGCAGAGGCACAGGAAACACTCCCAGCTCTTTGGCACTGATGTTTTATTAGTGCAGCCCCGCTGCCTGAAATGACGCCCAGCTTAGGACTCACCAGCTCCTTGAACCCTTCCCAGAACTGTTCCTCAGAAACAGTCGTCTACTCGCTCCTGTGGTCCATCAGGGTACCTTGTACATGTTCCAATTTTGTGCTTATCAGAGATACATAATGATGATTCTCCTACAGGTTTGTCTTTTTATGTTCAGGGCCTGGCCTAGCATCTAGCACAAAGTAAGCATCCAGTAGGGTTAATAAAAGATTAACCTTAGACTATTATAACTTAGTTGAAGTGGTTCAAAATCTATTGGTCTAAATGTTTGTGTTTGATACTGGCAAATAAAAGTAAGTGTTATCTCAGCAAAGGCTGCTAAATTACAGACTGGATTGAAGATGGGGCTGAAACCCGAATCTGACCGGCCTTAAAGGGTGAGAATGATTTAGGTGGTTGGAGAAGAGAAGCAGCAGTCTGGAAGCAGATGAGCAGGAGCAATGGCTGAGGCGTGTCTGGGGGAGACAGGCCCTTTCATGTCAAGCTAAGGAACCTCAAATGTATTCTTTGGGCACTGGAGAGTTTTGACCATGGCGATAACATTACCACAAGAGCAAGACAGGAAAAACATTTTTGACTGCAGGAAAGACAAAGGTGAATAAGGAAAAATAGATAATGTCTAGTTTTTGAGGGTAAAATCTACTCAGAATCCTTCTTTAGGAAGAAAAGACAATTGAGATATTCACTACCTGTTGAAAATCCTTATTTCTCCAGCAAGCAAACTGTAAGCAACAGCTTTTAATGTAAGTAAAAATTCATTTAACATTTATTGCTGCCTTATTATCCTATGGGCTAAGGCTATGGAAATAATGCCATCATCTTCAGGAATAAGAATCTCAATTTTGAAAATGAAATACAGAATATGGAATAGAAAAGAAACTCAGCATGATCACAGGTTTGTTGGGGAAGGTCAGAAAGAGAGCTATTATTCTTATATAATATGATCTGTCAAAAGAGAAAAATAACTTTTGTTCAAAAACAAATTATACAATCAGAAAATGAGAAACGACATTAGAAGTAATCTAATTCCATAGCAGTTTAGAGATGAAAAGATTGAGAGGACCAGAAAAGTTAAGCAGAAGTTAAGCAAAAGACCAGCCTCAGCTCACATAAAGTTGCCAGCGTAATATGGATTATAAATCTAGTTTCCTAATTCTAGTCTACTGCAATGCCTTTGCTGTCTTTTATAGCTATAAATGTGACTACACTAGAAAAAGAATTTCTAGTATATTTTGGCGCAAAACAAATTATAACTCTTCAAAAATATCCATAGGAACTTTAAAAGATTAAAACAATAGAGCCAATACAAATGGATCATTCATTCATCAGCCTATATTAATTAAGAACCTAGCCAGGCAATACAGAGGTGGAGGAAGATTTGGATATAAATAATGAAAGATGCCAAGCTCTACTTTCTAGAAGCTCGCAGTCTCTAAGATGTGCTATACGTGTAAGATACATACTGGATTTTGAAAACTTAGTATAAAAAAGAATGTAAAACATCTCATTAATATTTTTACATTGATAACATGGTGAAATAATACTATTTTGGATATGATAAATTAAATATAAAATTAATTTCATCAGCATTTTTATCTTTACTTTTTTTTTTTTTTTTTTGAGACAGAGTCTCACTCTGCTGCCCGGGCTAGAGTGCCGTGGCGTCAGCCTGGCTCACAGCAACCTCAAACTCCTGGACTCAAGCGATCCTTCTGCCTCAGCCTCCCGAGTAGCTGGGACTACAGGCATGCGCCACCATGCCCAGCTAATTTTTTCT
>CAUYRT010092859.1:0-87661 GCA_963574885.1 Lepilemur ruficaudatus | reverse complement strand
GTTGATATAATGGTAAAATCTGTAACACCCATTTTGCCCCCAAAAAACAAAAGCCAAGACAATCACACGCGCTTCAAAACTCATACCAATGAGCCATCAACCAAAAAATTCTAGAATTATAAAAACACTGCATTTTTTTTTTTTTTTTTTGCAGTTAAACTATTGTTAAAGCATATAACCTAGGCTCTGGTCTGAGCTCTTTTACTATCAGGGTATATAAATATCAAGAAATCACTGTTTATCTTCTCTGAGACTAGTAACTTATCTTTAAGACCTTTTATTTTGATAATATAATATAACTGATTATTAAAGCATTGGGAATACTTAGGTTGGTTAAGGGGATAATGTAAAAACTTGTGACATGAATGAAATAAAAACTCTGTAATACTTCAAAAAAAAAAAAGACTTACTTTGTGTCAGCCTATGGGAGAGTTTGATACTATGCAGTAAATTTTCGCAAACTATAAGGAAGAAACATTTCAACAGACATGCTCAACAATAGATTGTCTGTCTTGTGAAGCTGTAAAATACTTATCACCAGCAATAATCAAACATACTCTGGAAACCCATACATTAGTACAATAGAAAAAATGACTTCTGTACCTTTAATGATGATGAATTTGATAACAATATTTCATCCAATCTGTATTTTTATCACATAATTATTAAAAAATTATTAAATTTTCCACTTTCATTTCATATTTTCATTTCAATTAATTTATTCAACAAAATTTTGTGGATCTGGACTGTGTTTCAGATATTAATGATGCAAATAAGTCTAAGAAAAAACCTTGAAAACTGTGTGGAATAAATGAGTCCATGAGATAGAAGAGGGCTTTCACAGATATGGGCCTTGTGTGAAGCTCTGAAGTTTTCTTCTAGGGGGTAGAGAAATCATGGACTCATTAATTAATTCATGTGCTACATATAAAATAAGAATTATAAGGGGTAAAGCAGAGAACTCTGGAAAAAAATACATCTTCGTAGAAGTTACTGGTAGATACATTCTGAAGCTTGAATTTATATAAAGTATCAATACTGTATAAAAGAACCTTTTATACAGAAAATAAGTAATTTAAAAAGGTTTTGAAAATCATGTACATGTCAAGGACAAGCTGCTTCAAAAAGCAGTAGGAAACCTTCCTCCTTAAGCTGAAGTAATCTGTGTTAACATTTCCTTCCCATTCGGAAACACTTTAAATCATTCTTCAAAGTGGTGAAATTTGTATCCATTAAATATCTTGATTAAATACAAAGAAATTACCTATTTTTCCTTTAGCTGCAAATATTTATTTTCTCCTCAAAGTGGACTTGCACAGTCACTACAGTTTTTCCTCTAAGCGGTTCCTCATTTTAATAAGATTTAAATATATTAAGTGACTAAAGCAAAAGCAGGGTCCTAGTTCATATATATTTTGTGACTATGGTATAAAATCATTTTCCAGCTGATATCTGTGTAAACATCCCTATCTACTAAATCTAGTTTGCCTTACGTATATAACTAGTTTAATAGGCTGATTTGTTAAAAATGTGAAAAAATGTCTTTTTTTTTAAAGCTGTGCATTATAAAGAAAGAATAAATCATATATTTCCACTCTGTGAAATGGTAAACTCTCTATACAATGTTCTGCCATTCTAAGGAACAGAAATCATCACTAGGTATCTTAAGATCTGAAGTCACTTTGTATGTCACATCTCCCCTCCTCCAAAGACATAATTGATTTTTTAAAGTTCATTGACAGAGATTAAACTGTTTTATTTTTGCCAAATTTGAAGAATTTGAAAATTGGTAATTTGAATTGAATAGAGGGTGCCACAACCCCTGATTTATGCTATTTCCTGATATTGAGAAAGGGGTTATTCTTGGGATTTTTCTCAAGTGACAGGATGGTTTGCATCCTGGCATATAGCCCTTGCTGTCACATAGGTGAGCCCAATAGGAAAATGACTATGTGTGAAAGAAGTTATAACCAGAGAAGAAGAAAGAGGGTAAGTGTAGAGTAGGCTTCTTTTCATCAGCAGATAAAAAATTTAGAAGACTCATGCTGCAGATGAAAAAGTGTTGAATAGCATTGATCAAAAAGAAAACCCATTGTAGTGGACAAGGGTAATGTATAGGTTGACGATAACCATTAATATGTAAGGTGCATTTGGATAAGACATATATAAGGTGTAGTCAAAGGATGAGATGTACATGACTGGGAATATGTTCTGTGTTTAACAGACATAAAATATATCAATTTAGAGGATTTGGTAAATGGTCTCTTTGTCAGAAAGAAATGAAAATAAGATATAAGGGAGAGTCTACATTTCTGAAACCAGAAAAATTAATTGTGCAAAGAACTTAGCTGAGACTGAACAGTCAAACATTTCTGCTAAGAACAAAATGGTGAGGACATCTTTTCATTCCTGGATGTCTTCATTAAGTGACTCCTTTCTTGTACCCACAACATTATGAAGAGTAAAACAAACTGTATTCAAATATGGTACATCATAATCCCAAACTAAATTTATTTATTTGCTGAGCTAAGATTACTGTCCCTGTACTTTTCACACTTACGTCAAGCACACATAGAAAATAAAGCTTTGTGATGTGAATACTCAATGTACCCAATCTTGTTTCTAAAGGACAAGGAGCACCAGAACTTGATACTATGAAAAACTTAGCAATAGAGGTAAGTCTCTCAAATTTTGCAATAATTTTAAATCCAGAGTTCCTTTTGGAAACCATGGAAATAAGAAGAGTACTTTTTTTCGTTTGTTTGTTTTTGTTTTTTTTGTTTTCCCTCTTTCCTTTCTTCACTTTTTTTTTTGGCAAATTTATTGAAGCATAATTTACATTCCATGCCATTACTCCATTTTAAGTGAACAATTAAATGATTTTTAGTAAATTTACCAAGTTGTATAGCTATTTACATAAATCAGTTTTAGAAGATTTCCTTCCCCTTACTGAGACCCCTAATTCCCATCCCCAACTACATTTCAAGCATTCCTCTCCCCATCACAATGCTCTCCACAACTCTCAACTGTGGGTCTACAGCCCCAACCCCTGAATCCCTGGTGGACACCACCACCATTTGAGCACCATAGTGTTAATCAGTCAGTACCAATTTGATAGTGAGTACATGTGGAGCCCATTCTTCCAGTCTTGTGTCACCTCACTTCGAATAATGGGCTCCAGCTCAATCCAGGATAATATAAGCAGTGCTAGCTGTTTATGGCAGCACAATTCACTATTGCTAGGTTGTGGAAACAACCCAAGTGCCTGTCAATTCATGAGTGGATTATTAAAATTTGGTATATATTTACAATGGAATACTACTCAATTTTAGGAGAGTACTTTTTGAATGTGAATGAATCTGTGTTTCCTTGACAGGTTTGTGTGCTGAGACATATTCAGATGGTTTGAAAAGTAAAAGAATGTAATATATTTTTACTCCTATGTGTTGGTGAATGATATCAATACTGATTATGTAGGTACACATTTTTATGAGGTTAATTATAATATATATGTATGCCTTGTTTTGGTAAACTGATATTTAAACTTTCTCCCACCTATGATAGTGATTTTTTCCCTTGTTTTAATCAAAGCTTTTCTCTCCCTCCATACTTTCAAGTTTCTGGTTTGTTCATTATTTATACTAAAGGCCATAAAATCCAAAAATGGTTATGCAAATTTATATCTTCAGGCTTTTATAGCTTACTAAGGCCTTTATTTTGAGAAAGTACCCCCATACATTTCTATTAATTCTGCTTGAACTTTTCCAGTCCTGTTACCCCTCTATGAGTGTAGGATGGTGAAATACATTATCCTGAAATTAAACAGAAAGATCAGATATGCTAAGTCCCTTCAGGGATAGGGTATGGGATACAAGGAACCAGAAGTAACAGAAAACAAGAGCACAGTCCAAATTACAGGATTTTTCAGGTTCCCTTAAAGAGCACCTTGCAATTGAGAGTAATTTTCATTAAAAACAAAACAAAACAAAATCTCCTGTATGGAATTATAGAACATTAAATGAATCAATTAGAGTATCAGGGCCAATGCTCTCATTTAATAGATGAGATAACTGAGTCTCAGAAAAAGGAGCTGTCCCTTGTGACACACATGGCTAGTTTGTGGCAGCACTAAAATGAAAACTTCAGTTCTCTGATTACACTTCGTCACTAATATTGTCACTGCGCTAACACCACCATGAGCCATGTTAAGCATTTGCTTCTAATTGCATGTGGGTACATTGTTTCCTTATATCTAAATTTTATCCTGTTTTTATACAGAATCAAAATAAATAAATCTACTTGCATTTATAAGCATATAGAAAGTATATGTTGTTCTATTTAACAGTCTCCTTTTCAAATACTCCTTTTCAAATACATAAGTAGAGATGCTCCTCTACTTATGATAGGGTTACGTCCAGATACATCCATCTTAAGTTGAAAACATTGTAAGTCAAAAAATGCATTTCATACAGCTAACTTACCAGCCATCATAGCTTAGTCTAGCCTCCCTTAGGTGTGCTTGGAACACCTACATTAGCGTGGCTGACTGGGAGCTGTGGCTCGCCGCCACTGCCCAGCATTGCCAGAGAGCATTGTATCTCATATTACCACCCTGGGGATTGATCAAAATTCAAAATTTTGAGTTTAATTTCTACTGCATTCTATCACTTTCACACCATCACAAAATCAAAAAATCATAATTTCAATAATCATGAATCAGAGACTGTTTGTATATATGTTTCAGTGTGAATCTTTTGTTCTCTTCTATAAATCCATGTTCCCTGAATATTCAGTTATTGTTGGATCCCATTCCTGGACTTTGTTAGCTTCACTATACAGATAAGACATAGGATATTATCTCAGCGCTTCTCTTTTTCAGTAGTAGTTTCCATACATCATAGTTTTTTTCTGCTCATTTCATAGGTAGGAAGATTACATAGGGCGAGATCTCCAGCAAGAACCCTGAGTCTCATCCAGCCAGCAAGATGGAAAATATTTGCTTCATTTCTGCTCTCCTGGAATAATTTCACCCACTTTCTATACCTAATTTACTTTCAGTTGGTTTTAAGAACAACTTCAAGCCATAATTCCTTTTAAAGTACTTTCTGTGAACCCCCAAATATGAACCCCACATATAGTGTCTCTCCATGTGTTATGGAGTACCACAAGTGTAGCTCCTTTGCTTTTGCTGTATTACAGTACAATTCTCTATTTAATTTTCTGTGTTTTTCTGTGCCTACATTGTTTTGATATATAGAGAGCACTCAATAAATGCTGCAGAATAGCGTGGACATAACTAAATTTTAGACTGTGGACTTGTTTACATTTCTCCTCTTGTATTGTCTCCCAAGTATATGTAACCCAACAGTTTAGAGTTTAAACATTACTTTGTTATGAAATATGAACTGAGTTTTTCTTTCAGAAAACCAAGCAGGATTACAAATTCTGTACAACCTTCCCAGTTGGGCATACCACTGAAATGCTCATAAATTCTGCAAGCTGTGGGAAGAAAATAAAGTCCCTGTAACATTTTAGAACTCATTGTACTTCTTGTCATCACCAGGACTATTTTCACTCTTGCCTTTTTTAAGTGAAAAAAGCAGTCCTAGTTATTCAAAAGTACAACACAGTGGAAACGTATTTATTCCCCCATCTAATCCATGATTAATAAACATCTATATACCTCATTTTGAACTGAATACCTTGAAAGTATTCATTCCTTTTCCATCTTCTTTATGCTTGCTCCAGTTTTTAAGTCATTCATTACTTCAGAAAGACATGGCAATGGAAAATAAAGTAAAAATTTCCTTCAATGTCTGCATATATTAGTTGACTGAGGCATGTGTGATTTTTGTCATTACCAAAAAGAGCTTTATGCAAATTATCACCAGTCTTTATCTTCTCAAAGAAATTCTTCCCTGAAATGTTTTTTTTTTAACCAGAAAAACCAAGTACAAAACTTGCAGATTCCATCCACAAGTCTTCACTAAAAAGTGTGACTTGGTAATTGTGAATTTTTCGTTTAAAATAAGTTTGATGAATAAGAAGCATAGAGTAAGCACAGTGTCCTGTTATTTTTTAGTGATTATGCAGTTTTACCTGAATGAACAGACAGAGCTATTCTGCAAACAATAGGAAGTTGAAAACTGCCAAACAGGTTTAAGGCTTTATCTGGGGTTTGTCAAGTTCATGGTGAATTATTTTTGATATAAACAGCCCATGGTCTATTGACTGATGACTATCCTATTGTCAGTAGTACCTATGTAAATGCCTTAAAGGCATGCTGCCTGCCACCGATTTCTCATTCTTCCCATGAATGAATCTTTGGCATTTCCTCTTCTGTTACGACCCACATTTCACATGTCTGTGTGTAATTTAAATTTTGCGTTGGGACTCATATTACAAGTGATGCCTTCATTTACATTCCCAAGATATAGTAAAGGACTCCTATTCATAATCTAGAAGTGTTAAATGTTTGTGTCTTACCCCTCTCAATTTTCTTTGCTGTTTAGTGTTGGATTATTCAACTTCATATAGTAGTTTGTTCAAATTTCATACTCTTTTAATTAACTTTATATCTATTTCCCAATTGTATATCCCAAATATCTACTTTTATTTGTACCCTCATGCACTTGTGTTCTTACTTTCCTAAAGTTGAGGAGCAATTTTGGTACAGACATGAGACTTAGCCATGTAATCACTTTAGAGCTACTGATGGGGCTTATAGCCCAAATTGTTTTAGACCTTGCTCGATTTATCATACCTCCTTACTAGAGACTGAAAATTATGGCCCACAGGCCAAATTTGGTCAGCAGACATGTGTAGTTTGGACCTTTTACAATTGCTAATAAAATAATTAGAGTAGTTGCCGCTAGTCTAAAAGTAAAATTTCAAGCCTGGCGCAGTGGCTCATGCCTGTAATACTAACACTCTGGGAGGCCAAGGAGAGAGAATCACTTGAGCTCAGGAATTAGAGACCAGCCTGAGCAAGAGCAAGACAGTGTCTCTACAAAAAACAGAAAAAAAATTAGCTGGGCACTGTAGTGAGTGCCTGTAGTCCCAGAAACTTGGGAGCCTGAGGCAGGAGAATTGCTTGAGCCCAGTTTGAGGTTGTAGTGATCTATGATGGCACCACTGCATTCCAGCCTGGGTGAAACAGTGAGACTCTATCTTAAAAAAAAAAAAAGAAAAGAAAGAAAGAAAAAGAAAAAAGGAAATTTCACACAGAATCTGAATTTCAGGATTTTCTGTATAATATTAGAATATATGATGGCAGTGGACCTGCAACAATTTCACACAGCAACAGTCAACTGGAGCTGTGTGAAAATGCACTGTTCAGTTCACCACAGTTCCCAATACTTCTACTTTCTCATATATGGCCTACTCCACTCATTTGTTACTAATATCTGGCCTGCTCTACCATTTTTCCACTCTTTATCTTCCTTTTACCTGAATTTCTGAGTTCAACAGAAGTATGACTTCCTTGGCAAGCCTACCTTGACCCCCTCATTCAGTTTAGATGTCCTTTTAATGACTCTGTACTTTACTTATTCTCATAGGAATTACAAGCGGTGCAATTATTTATTTTATATTATCTTTTGTTTATATATTAGTGTTATTATTTTAATCTTCCCATCAATACTGCAAGCTTTCTTAGGTCCTAGTCTGTGTTCCTCTTTACACTTCAAATAACTGATAAAGATTGGGAATTCAATTAATATTTGTTTTTGATTGAATGAATGAATCTTCTAATAAAATAAAATGTTTAATAAGATATACATAATCAATTGCATATGAATTCCTTAATTGTGTAATAAAAGGTTTTGGAAATTTCTGTCTCTTATGAGTGATTTATAATGTTTTGCTATCAGAATTATGATTTAGCAACACTATTGACAAGATTGATAGACTATATACTTACTTAATCTCTTTTGGAGCTGTATTCTATTTTCCTGGAATATTTCATTTTCAAACTATACTTACGGCCACTTTATCAAATAAAAACTTAACATAAAATTATTTCAAAAGCACATTTATGAGCATTTGAAAAATTGAATGAAGAGTGACAATGATGAGCTGTATTATCCTCTGGCTTTGAATTTTCTGATAGATTTCTGCTTGTCATTTTACAAATGTTTTCTGGAAGATACTCAAGCAGAAGCAAATCATTCATTTCTATTGAATTATTGTGTGACTTTGCAGTTGCCTTTAAAATAATCACTAAAACTCAAATATGAAATTAACTTCGATATTCCAAAGCAAATGCTATCAAAGGAATGATAATAATACCACTTGTTACATTTGTGTGACTTTGAGTGGCTTATTATATGATAGAACAGATATTCTCTCTTTTTATTTCTTTTTTTTTAATTTCAAGGTATTATGAGAGTACAGACATTTTGGTTACATTTTATGTCTTTGCCTCTCCCTAGCGAGAGTTAGAGGCAGGCTCTTCCCCTCTACAATGCTCACCGTGTCCTTTATTTATCAAGACTTTGTGAAGGATTTTAATTGTCCCCATAGTGATACTCCAAAAAACTAAGGCAAAGTCAGGTTAAATGATTTAGATGGATCATATTAATTCACACAACTAGGAAGTAAACCATGTCTTCCGACCTTAAAGATACTACACATTTTGTTCTACCACTCTAAATGGATGTTACCAAATTACTGTTCTCAACCATGATTAGTCTGGGACTATCCTCTCAGTTGAGTTATAAATAACCATATTCTTTGCTGTTCAACTGAGTATAAGCAATTAAGTGAGCACATTAAACCTTTGAAGTATTCATTAGACCCTATGGGGTAAATCTGAGGAGTGGAGATTCCTGGGCCCTACTTCAAACCTATGAAATCAGGATTCCTGGGATATTCTTACACATAGGGAAGAGTTTTCTGCTTCATCCTACTGGATGGGTGACCACTGGATTCCACTTGTGCTGAATTATGAACCCACTCAATTCCCAAGAACAGGTGGATACTTGGAGTATAAGCAGCCCTGTCCATTTACTTCAGTGTGCCTTGCAAATATTAACAGTATCATTTCTATGTGCTGCAAAATCTGTAAGAGGGTGGGAATCATTGTAATTCAGCCTGAATTTTGAGAATTGCTGACACTGAGAGAGATAAAAAATGATGCAGCTACTAGGATAATCCACATTTTTTGTGATTATAATGCCTTTGCATTTTTGCAACCATCATAATAAACTGTAAATATGTATTGCGCTTTGTAGTTGCAAAAAACTATTTCACATTTCTTGCTCTATTTTTTTTCTCTAGTTCAGAGAGTATTAACACATTGTTAGCATCATTCTGTAAAGAGCAAATCAGGTGTTGTAATTCAACCCTTGGGAAAGGGAATGCAGCACTATCTTAAAGACAACCCTGCCTTCACACTAAACTTAGACTAAACATGCAGTCATGCACGACATAATGACACTTTGGTTAACAACAGACCACATATATGACAGTGATCCTGTAAGATTATAAGGGAGTTGAAAAATTACTAATGCTTAGTATTTACTATGCTATATTTTTTTATCATTCTTTCAGAGTGTGCTCCTACTTATAAAAAAAAAAAAGTTAACTTTAAAACAGTCTCAGGCAGGTCCTTTAGGCAGTATCTCTGAAGAAGACATGCTTGTCACAGGAGATGACAGCTCCCTGTGTGTCATTGCCCTTGAAGACTTTCTAATGGTACAAGATGTGGAGGTGGAAGACAGTGACATTGATGACCTTGACCCTGTGTAGTCCTAGGTAAATATTTTGTGTTTGTGTCTTGGTTTTTAACAAAAAATGTTTAAAAGTAAGAAAATAAAAATAAAAATTTTTAAAATTTTTAATACATAAGACCTTATAGAATAAGGATATAAAGAAAATATTTCTGTACAGCTGTACAATGTTTATGTTTTAAACTAAATATTATTAGAAAAGATTTAAAGACTTAAATTAAAAAGCTTATAAATTTAAAATATTATAGTAAGCTAAAGCTAATTTATTATTGAAGTATAAATGTTGAAAACAATTCTAGGAAATGCATGTGATTTTATATATAAAGTGTACCAAAGAATAAGATACGTTTTTAATAAGAAATTATAAAAGCATAAAATGTGTTCTTATTACAATATATATAATTGTGACTAATTCAGAGGTTGAATCAAAATATGGATTTAGAAAGAAAATAAAAACAAAATAGAAAGTAACTTGCAAGCAAGAGAAAGATGTAAAAAGGCAATGAATATAGAAATATATTTTTGATAAGAAAAGTTAAATAGAAAGTTTTTAGGCATGTTTTGTAGATAGTCTATGCAGGTTGGAATAAAGTTTATAAAGAGAATTTATTAAGGAATTGTATATGTGGTCCAGTTGGCTATAATTAAAAAATAAATTTTGGTTAAAAAAACATTTTCTGTAGACATTCATTTGCTCTTAATGAAATGACATGATGTACTCATTTTGAGTCTATAACCTGTTTCCTTTTTAATTAAAAAAAAATAGCACTACAGAAGGTTTTTCCTTACTTTTTGGTAACGACCTAAAAAGAAGCAAAGATTTTGAGTCTTTGATATTTGACAAACTTTCTAAAACCCAAATTCTAAATCCAGCCTTTTGACCTTAAACTTGCTTTTTATATAATAGGGCCACCGAAAGTCTAAGACAGACATTAGATTCATTTGGTGTGTCAAACCCACATAGGGAACATTATCAAATATGCAATAGTGTTTAACTTTCTTTAGGCTACATTTGTATAAGTATGTTATTAATATATGTTCCAGTATTGTAAAATATTGACACGTCTTAGTGTATGTTATCAGTAATAATTATGATTATGATGTTAAATTGCTGTACGCCACTTTAACCATGGCTAGTCTAAGACTTTTGTCATCCACAGACAATTATTATTTTACCCTAATTCATCTCAGAAAGTGTTTTTTTTTTTTAACTGGCTAACTCCAAAGTTTGCTTCTTCCAGGAAAGTCATGGAAAGGACTGACAAGTTCTCTTTAATACAGCTTCTAATAACTTTGGAAATTATATACCACTGGACTAAAACAAAACAAACTTCCAGAACATTAATTAGAAAACTAATATGTCCATCAGTATTGCTAACTCAACCTCATGAGACTGAATTCAATTTTTATACAAAGACTTTTCGTGTAAAACATTACTGATTCTCTTATTTTGTTTTCTAGAGCCCTGACAAGTTTTAAGTAAATAGGAAGTTTACCTGATATCTCCAGGATCTAGAACTATTGAATCTGCCAACACCTTGTTCAAATATCCTCCCTCTAGGCCCAGGGACTTGGCGGAAGAGGGATATGTGAGATTATAAGGGCCGATTCAGAGGACAGAATTAGTTTAGACCCTCCAGATCAAGAAGGGGTGCACAAAAGCCTAAACAAACATTAACTGAAAATTTTTGCCTTTTTAGGCCATGTGCTGCAGATATCCATCCCAATCATCATTTTTTTTCCTGCTTCCTATAGACTTGGAACTTCCTGAGTATAATTGTTCTCAGTTATGGATTTATACAAAAGGAGATATAACAAGTAATTTGTCAGCCACCTTAGTATAAATTATTAAAGAGACTAAAATATTGTGACACAGTAAAAGTCTCTAAATTCCCTTAGCTTAAATGTTAATGATGCTTATGTTTGCTATAAGTCTGCCACTAAACCCAAGAATATAGTAGCTCAACACTTACAGATAAATTAGTTTTGTGGCCTTGACTTTGACATTTTGGGTTTTACTCTTACGTTGCCCAGAAGATTCTATAGTGTTGATGAGTGTTTGTCTACCTCCAGTCCTATTCGGACTAAAATATTTAATTGGCTGTAAGCTCCCTTTTGGCTCTTCAGTCATCTGGCCACAAGGGTCCCACCAAAGTACTAGATGGACCCAGGGAAGGTAGCCACACCATCCTGGCAAAGGATGAGACATAATAAGAATTTGGCCACAGATACTGCCTTTGGTAGATCATGGCCAAAAGGGGGGAATTGTGAACTAAAATAAAATCTTAAGGCTCCCCAACACCAGCTGACTGAAAGGAACCCTTCTTGGCCAAGGGTATATCCTAAAACTAAATTGGCTGCCATGAGGAGGGAGATCAGACATGCCTCACCTAAGTCTATGCAAGACAAACCTGCAGGTCCTCAATTTATACAACAAATATATGTGAGGTGGCTTGTTTTGATTAAAACAGCTCTTTATCTTAAAACATTCCAAGCCTTTAGACAAAGCTTCAAGTCTTTAACCAATTACAAGTCAAAGAATCTTTAAACCCACCTACAACCTATAAGCCCCTGCTTCAAGATGGCCCACTTTTTCAGGACAAACCAATGTATGCCTTCCATGTTTTGATTTATGACTTTACCTGTAACCCCTGTCTCCCTTAAATGTATAAAACCAAACTGTAACCCAACCATAGCAAGTCCACTTGCTCAAGGCTTCTTGGCCATGGCTCTGGATCATGGTTCTGAAATTTAAAAGTAATATGGAGATACCTCAAAGAGCTATATGTAGAGCTACCATTTGATCCAGCAATCCCATTACTGGGCATCTACCCAAAGGAACAAATGGCGTTCTATAAAAAAGACATCTGCACTCTAATGTTTATAGCAGCACAATTCACAATTGCAAAGATGGGGAAACAACCCAAGTGCCCATCAATACATGAGTGGATTAATAAAGTGTGGTATATGTATACCATGGAATTTTACTCAGCCCCCCCCCCAAAAAAATGGTTATCTTTCACATCTTGTATTACCCTGGATAGAGTTGGAGCCCTTCACTTCTACTAAGTGAAGTATCATGAGTATGGAAAGACAAGCACCATGTGTACTTACCCTCACATTCGTATTGACTGATCAACACTTATGTTCATATATAGTAGTAACATTCATCAGGTATTGGGTAGGTGGAGGGGGGAGGTGTGGATGGGTATATTCATACCTAATGGGTGTGGTGTGCACCATCTGGGGGATGGACACACTTGAAGCTCTGACTGGGGCCGGAAAAAGGCAATATATGTAACCTGAATATTTGTACCCCCATAATATGCTGAAATAAAAATAAATAAATCTCTCCCAAAATTAAATTAAATTAAAAAGTAAATAAATAAAAACAAATTCAGTGTAGCCTAAGTATACAGTGTTTATGAAGTCTATAGTAGTGTGGAGTAATATCCTAAGCCTTCACATTCACACATCACTCACTTACGGACTCACCAAGAACAACTTTTAGATTTGCAAACACCATTTATGGTAACTGCCCTTTACAGGTGTACCAATTCTTTAATCTTTTATACTGTACTTTTACTGAAACTTTTGTGTGTTTAAATATGTTTAGTTAGATACACAAATATTTAATACTGTGTTATAGTTGTCTACAGAATTCAGGAGAGTAACATGCTGTATAGGGTAGTAGCATATAAACAATAAGCTAAGCATATAGCCTAGGTGTGTAGTAGGCTATGCCATCTAGGTTTGAGGTTTACACAATGCCAGACTTACCTAAGGATGCATTTCTCAAAATGTATCCCTGTCCTTAACTGAAGCAGGACTGTAATTAATTACCCTCAATAAGCTGAGCAACTGCAAGTAGTTATGAATTGAAGTTTTTGATGGATCTGCTGGTGGTGGCAATTTTGAATGAAGTGTTTTGTGTTGCTTCTGATCTCTCTCCTTTTCCTCACCAGTTGCCAAGAGTAGCAGATATAAAATAGAAAAATCTCATTATTCTTGAGGGCTAAATTAGAAAGTTTCAAGTTCATCCCCCATAACCGGACACACGTACATAGAGACAGGAGAACAAAAAAGAAGAGAAAGTACTGCTATTGTTATATCCTTGAAAAATTGTCTGATATAGGAAATTTATCAGCATAAAGCTAATTGCCAGCCTGAGACTTAACAAATCTACTTGCTTCCCTTAATTAATACCCTCTTCCCACCAAAGAAACCTTGATAAAATTTCTTAAAAAGCTGGCCTCTTTTAAACCCATGTACCATAGGTGAGTAATATTAATTGGATATTTTAATTATGGATTCTATGTGCAAACTTCATCAGTGAAAAACTGCTGTTATGTCGTAGCACTCCTACTTTAAATTGACTCTGTAACAACTCTGAAAGCTGTGTAAAGTAAAATTAAATCCTTATCCATAGACAATTGCTTTAGCACTTGTTCCTGTGTTCGTGAGGTACCAAGGTTAGGCTGATATTACTTATTATGAATATAAATTTAAAAGTCCAATTATTTTCATTCTTACGCCAATGTACCCTGAAAACAAAGAATTTAGATATAGAAACACTATGAAAATATGATTATAGATGCAAAGACCAGTAATTGACCTCCTAAAATCACATTTTATGCATAAACTCCAAATTAGATGTTTAGGTAAGCAATTTTCCCATTAGTAATTAAAGCTGTGATTTGAAATCTACAGAGTTTAACAATCCTGGGGTATTTTTCTATTCTAGTCTCTGTTCTTTACTCTTCCCATATGTATCTGTTACTGAGGACATATTTTATCTTCATATATTCTTAAACTTATCTCCAAATTTAAAAATAATTTTAGAAATACATGGCATGAGAGAGGACCATAGAGGATATATTAATACTAAGAGATTATGTTATTAAATAATAGTTACCTATAACTTGAAGCATGGCCATAAAGGCTGAACATGTAGAAAATATTTTTTATTGAACTTCCTTTATTATTTCTTCTGAGATACTCTAAATACACAGCGATTTCAGTAAAAATCAGAGACAAAAATCATATTAGGCAACATATCAGGGATGTTTATGCAGAGAAAGATGAAAATTCTGCACTAATGAACTAAGTTCAATGCAATTTTTTGGAGCACACTGAACTATGCATTGGTGCCAAGGGATAAGACATCAACTGAATCTTTGTGAAGCATCTACTAGATATATGTGCCCATGTTTCCAGACATTAAGGCCACATTATATTATGGATTTTATGAGTTTGGTTGCTTAAAATATAACCTTCTAATGCATCAGCAATTACTAGAGTTGAGTTGAATCCTAAAAGTCACTACAGTGTGCACTTCTGCTACTTGCATTTTCTCTCCTCACTAACATTGCCTTGCTTCAAGTTATGTGCAAAGTACAACATACAATCTCTTACCTCGGCAGTCTTACCCTCTAAATTATACTCACATATTGACTTTCTGAGCTTATTTTTTCTTCATGTCCCTTACATTTCCTTTTTTTTCCTTTTTCTTTTTTTGAGAAGGGGTCTCACTCTGTCACCTGGGCTAGAATGCAGTGGCAGCATCATCACTCACTATAACCTCAAACTCCCAGGTTCAAATAATCCTCCTGCCTCAGCCTCCCAAAATGCTAGGATTACAGGTGTGAGCCACGGTGCCTAATCCATACATCATATTATCAGCATTACACACTTTTTTTTTTTTTTTTTTTTTTGAGACAGAGTCTCACTCTGTTGCTCTGACTAGAGTGCCATGGCATCAGCCTAGCTCACAGCAACCTCAAACTCCTGGGCTCAAGCGATCCTACTGCCTCAGCCTCCTGAGTAGCTGGGATTACAGGCATGCGCCACCAAACCCGGCTAATTTTTTCTCTTTTTGGTAGAGACGGGATCTCGTTCTTGCTCAGGTTGGTCTTGAACTCCTGAGCTCAAACGATTCGCCCGCCTCGGCCTCCCAGAGTGCTAGGATTACAGGCGTGAGCCACCGTGCCCGGCCAACATTACACACTATTTACCATGTACGATCTGTTTGATATTGCCTCTGCGTTTTTTCATATTATTTAATTTCCCTGGAATTAAAGTTTAGCTTAAAGTAAGTTATTCTTAAATTTCATAACTGTGAGAAGTGTCCCCAAAGAGATGGGCCCAGTTCTTTTATATTCTCAAACATTTTTAACAGATTTATTGATATGTAACACACACTATACAATTCACCAATTTACAATACAAAATTTAGTGTTTTCTAGTACATTCACAAAAGTTTGCAACCACAATCAATTCTATAACATTTTCTTCATTTCATAAAGAAATACCCTACTCACCAGCTGTCACTCCTCATTCTTCCTCAACTCCTCAAATCCTAAGCAACAGTGAATCTACTTTCTGTCTCTATAGATATGCCTATTCAAGATATAGCATATAAGTGGATTAATGTAATATGGAGTCTTTGTATGACTGCCTTCTTTTACTTAGCATAATGTGTCCAAGTTTTATCCATGTTGTAGCATGTATATTTATTTTATTGCCATATTATATTTCATCACATAAATATACTATATAATATTTGTCCATTTATCAGTTGATGGGCATTTGACTTGTTTCCAATGTTGCCTATTATGAATAACAGTGCTTGAATATTTGTGTACAAGTTTGTGTACAGTAATATGGTTTCCTTTCTCTTGGATATGTATATATCTAGCAGCAGAATTGGAGAGTCATAACAGTAACTTTGATTAAAATTTTGAGTAATTGTCAGTTTTCTAGACTTTCTGCACTATTTTACATTTCAATCAACAATGTGTGGGGATTCTAATTTCTTCCCATTCTCATTGATATTTGTTTTTAACATGCATTTTTTATTGTAGCCATCCTAGTAGATATGAAGAGGTATCATATTGTGATTTTAATCTGTCTTTCCCAAATGGCTGATGATGAGCATATTTCCATGCTACTGTTAGCAGTTTTTATATCTTCTTTGAGGAAGTGTCTATTTCTCCTTTGCACATTTTAATTGAATTTTTTTATTCTTGAGTTTGAAGAGTTCTTTATTTTATATTTAAGATAAGAATCTCTTATCATATATATTATTTTCAAATATTTTCTCTCATTCCATTGATTTTATTTACACTTGATGATATTCTTCAAAGTGTAAAAATTTTAATTTTGATTAAGTCTAATTGTCTATTTTTCTTTTGTTGTTTTTGCCTCTTGTTATAATCTTTAAGAAACAGTTGCAATAGATCACAAAGATTTACTTCTATGTTTTCTTCTAAGAGTTTATGGTTTTAGCTCCTAAATTTAGGTCTACCATCCATTTCTAATTAATTTTTATTCATGGTTTAAGGAACAGATCTAACTTAATTGTTTTATATGTGCATATCCACTCGTATCCACACCATTTGTTGAAAGGTATTACCCCCACTGAAATGCCTCAGCACTCTTGTTGAAAATCAACGTGGGGCATATTTCTGAACTCTCAGTTATATTCCATTGATTTCCAGGTCTGTCCTATATCAATATCACATTCTCTTGATTACTGTGGTTTTGTAGTAAGTTTTGAAATAGGGAAATGTAAGTCTTCCAACTGTGTTCTTCCTTTTAAAGATTGTTTTGGTGTTTCTGGACCCTTGAATTTCCATATGACTTTTAAAATAGGCTTACCACTTTCTGCAAAAAATTATTTAGATTATGACAAGTATTGTATTGAAACTGTAGATCAATTAGAAGATGTATTGCCATCTTAACAATATTAAATCTCCCAATCCCTGAACATAAGGTGTATTTCTACTTATTTAAGTGTTCTTTGATTGTTTTCAATAATGTCTTGTAGTTTCCAATGTCCCAGTGTTTCACTTATTTTATTCTTTAGCATTTTATTCTTTTTGGCATTATTATAAATGCAATTGTTCACTTAACTTATTTTTGAATTATTAATTGCTAAGTATAGAAATATAATTGAATTGTGGATATTGATCTTGTACCCTACAACCTTGAAGGACTTGTTTATTAGTTTAATAGTAATTAAATAGGAAATTAATTTAATTATTTTAATAGGAAATGAATTCCATGGAATTTTCTATACACAAAATCACGCCGTCTTCAAATAGAGATTATTTAAAATATTCCTTCTCAACATTTTATTTTATTTTTTTTCCTTGCCTAACCATTCTGTCCTGGACCTTGAGTCCAATGTTTAATGGAGGTGGTGAAAGAAAACATCCTTGTCTCTTTCCTTGTCATAGGGGAAAAATATTCAATCTTTCCTCCTTAAATAAGATGATTCTCTGAGTTTTACATAAATGTCCTGTTTCCGAGTAAGAGAGTTCTATTCCATTCCTAGTTTTTGAATGTTTTTATCATGAAAAGGTGTTAGATTTTGTCATTATTTTTTTCATTTGTTGAGATGATCATGTGGCTTGTGTACTTTGAGTTGTTAGACCATTTGATTCCCAAGATAAATATCACCTGATAACAGTGTATAAGTATACATAACTTTTTATATATTGTTGAATTTAGTCTGCTAGTATTCACTGAGAATTTTTTTGGCTCTGTGCATAAGATATATCATTTTGTAGTTTTATTTCCTTGTGACTTCTCTGTCTGGCTTTGGTATGCTGGTAGTACAGGCCTTATAGAATGTATTGGGATATGATATATCCTTTTCAATTTTTTAAAAGAGTTTTAAATAATTCTTCTTTAGGTGTTTGGCATAATTCACCAGTGAAGCCATTTGAGCCTGGAATTTATTTTGTGCAAAGTTATAAAATTACTATTTTAATCTCTCCATTCATTATGGATTGTGGTAAGTAAAATGATTATTCCACAAAAAATATTCCCCTCCTAATCACGAAACTGTGAATATGTTAACTTACATGGCAAAAAGGACATTGCACATATAATTAAGAGCCTTGATGAAGAAGATTATTCTGGATATTTGGGTGAGCACACTCTAACCACATGGGTCCCTAAAAGTGGGGAATTTTTCTCAGCTGCAATCACAGAGAGATGTGACTATGGAAGAAAGATAGAAAGATGTAAAGTTTCTGGCTTTGAATATGGAAAAAGGGGCCATAAGCCAAAGATCGTGGCCTGCATCAGATGCTGGAAGAGTCAAATAAATGAATTTTAATCAAGACCTAACAGAATGGAAGTTAATCTTGACAAGGCTTTGATTTGACTGTATTGAAATTGGTGTCAGGTTCCTGACCTACAGAAATGTAAGTGAATGCATTTGTGTAGTTCTAAGTCACTGAATTTCTCTTAATTTTTTATATCAGCAATAGAAAATAAATACATAGGTATAATCAAATTTCCTTTTTCTTATTGAATCAGTTTTGTTTGTAGTTTTTGTCTTTCTAGGTAATTGTCCATTTTATCAAGTGATCTAATTTGTAGGAATTTGTTTATAATCATTTATTATTTCTATGCAGCCAGTAATGATGTCCCCTTTTTCATTTCTAAATCAGTAAATTGAGTGTCTTTAATCAGTGTAGGGAAAGTTTTGTAGAATAGAAATTTATTGCTCACAGTTCTGGAAAGTGGAAAGCCCAAGATCAAAGCATCAACAAATTTGGTGTCTGGTGACATCTCACATGGCAGAAGGGGCAAAACAGGCTCCCTAAAGCCTTTTTTATAAGGTCACTAATACAATTCATGAAATCAGAGCCCTCATTACCTAATAAACACCCAAAGAACCCACCTGTTAATATTAATAGCATCATCTTGGGGTTTAGGTTTCAATACGTGAATTTTGAGGGACACAAACATTCAGATCATCTCTTTTGATTTTGTTGATTTTCTCTACTGTTGTCTCTTCCTTTAATTCTATCTATGACATTTATTATTTCCTTCCTTGTGTTGACTTTAAGTTTAGTTTGTTCCTTTTATTCAGGGTCTTTAGGTTTAAGTTAGTTTACAGATTTGTGATTATTCTTTTTAAATATAGAATATAGATATCTATAGCTATAAATTTCCTTTTGAGCACTGCTTTCATTGCATCCCATAAACTTTACTATATTGTGTTTCCAATTAATTTATCTCAAAGCATAATTTAACTTTCCTTGTGAATTCCCTTTGGCCCATTGGTTATATGACTATGTTGTTTAATTTTAACATGCTTATAAACTTTTCTAACTTTTTTTCTCATTACTTTATTTAATTTGATTGTGGTCAAAAACAAATCTTGTGTGATTTCAATTATTTTAAACTTATTGAGGCTAGTTTTATGGCCTACCATATGTTCTATCCTCAAGTATATTCTATATGGACTTGAGAAGAATGTAGATAGTGCTATTTTGGGTAGAATATTCTGTAGATGTCTGTTAGATCTAGTTGGTTTATGGTGTTATTCAAATTCTATATCCTTGTTGATCTTCCTTCCATTTGTTCCATCTATCATTGAAAGTGGGCCATCGCAACCTCCAGATAGTATTATTGCATTGCCTATCTTTTCTTTTCATTCTATCAGTTTTTTCTTCATATATTTTGGTGCTCTGCTGTTGGATGAACATGTGTTTGTAATTGTTATGTCTTCCTGATGGATTTGCCTTCTTGTCATTACAAAATGTCCATTTTTATCTCTACTAATATATATTTTTATTTATAAAGTCTATTTTCATTAATATAGCCACTCTAGCAATCTTGTGGTTGCTAATATTTCCACCTTAATACTTTCGATCTGTTTGTATCTTTGATTCTGAAGTGTGAATTGTGTAGACAGCATATAGTTGGTTTTTTAACACATTGACTGCCACGCTAGAAAAAAATATTTTCCTTGGGGCTACAGTGTTTTATTAAAGCAAAACGATCATTTTCAATTTGTTATTTTTTATCATTTTCTGAGTATGAGTTATATGCAATGCAATCCAAGTTTTTAAGATTAAATTGTCAATATTAACTGTAAAAATAAGGACATCAACAAGTAAGATTTTCATGAACCAACTGCAGGCTTTTGCTTCACCAGGCCCCAGGCTCAAAACTAGTCTCATTTAAATACAACTCACATGGCAGTTAATGTGTTAAAATACAGTCTGACATTCGGGTGCAGAATGTTTATGGCAGCACAATTCACTATGGCAAGGATGTGGAAACAACACAAGTGCCTGTCAATTCATGAGTGGATTATTAAAATTTGGTGTATGCATACGATGGAATATTACTCAATTATAAGAAATGATGGTGATCTAGCACCTCTTATATTTTCCTGGATAGAGCTTGAGTCCATCCTCTGAAGTAAGGTAACCCAAGAACGGAAGAATAGGCTCCACATGTACTCACCATCAAATTGGCACTAATGATCAACAATATGATGCTCACACTGTAGTAATATTCGCCAGGGATTAAGGGGTTGCAGGGGCTGGGGAAGGGTAAACTCACAAATAATGGACACAGTGAGTATTGTAGAAGGGAAGGGCATGCCTCTAATTCTCACTTGGGTGAGGCAAAGTCATAAAATGTAACAAAAATGTTTGTACCCTCATAATATCCTGAAATAAAAAATAAATAAATAAAATAAAATCTGACAATCATTGCTTTTTGATTAGATTATTTAATCCACTTGCATTTAATGTTATTTCTCATATATTTGGATTTATGCCTGTTAATTTTTTGTTTTTATATGTGTTTTATGGGCCTATGTTCATCTTTACTGCTTTGATTTTCATTAATTAATACTTTCTTGTGCAATCTTTCAATTTTTAAAAATTTATTTGTTTTTATATTCACTACATTTTTTTTTTGCTATTTCCTTAGTGTTCAGTCTAGAGCTTATAATACTTTAATCTACTTTACCTCTATTCTAATTTAACTTCATTGAGATATAGAAACATTACTCTGCCTAGCTCTATTTCCTTCTACTCCCCTTTCTTGTACTATTATTTGTATACATATTACATTATACAATGATTATTTTGCTAACCCAAATGTATTATTGAGACTTTTTAGTGAGCAATTCATTTCAATTTTTTAATTTTCAATTCCAGAATTTCTCTTTGTTTTTTCTTAAAATAATTTTGATGTCTTTATTGAAATTTTCTATTTGAGGAGACATTGCCATCTCACTGTACTTTAGGTTGTTAAATATGTCTTCTTTTAGTTCTTTGAACATATTTATAACAAATGCTTTAAAGATTTGTCCACTAAACCAGCATCTGCGACCTCTCAAAGTAGTTTCTGTGCCTGTTTTAGTTTTGTTTTTAACCTGTACTTGGTCATATTTTGTCATTTCTTTGTATATCTTATACTTTTTTTGTTAAAACTAGAGTTTTTATGTAATATATTATAGCAAACATGGATATTGATTTTCTGCTCTATACTGGAGTTTATTTATGTATTTATTGATTTTTATTGACTTGGTTTAAGTTCTTTAGTGAAGTTTATTTCCGCCATACTGTGCAACCTCTAATATTGATCCTTAAATTTGATCCTCAAATGCTTTGACAAGGTGCACAGTCACTCTGGGATTCAGTGAGTGTTTTAGTCAGACACTCGTTGACTGTCTCTTTCCCTGATTTCTTTGGTAAACTTTTTGCCGTTCCAGATATCATCACCCCCAGCTGTCACTCTCAACTAATTTTTAGGTGATTGTTCTAGTGTTTTTGGCAGTACCGTGGGGTTGAAATATCTCCACAATCTGATTCAATTAGAATAGGGCCACTTTTCAGGAGTAATCTTAAATGCTAGTTTTTGAGGCTTGTTCTTATCTTAGGAAGGATTTTTTAGCTTTCTTTATCTGTTTTTGATAAACTTCTAGCTGGTCTGTTGTTTATCTTTTTGCTCTCAAGGAGCTACTAACCCCCTCTTAATCGCTTATCACCAAAATCTCCATTGTTTTCAACTATGCTCTTGGGTTTGAACTTCCTTAAATTTTGTTCTAAATAAATTCACTTCCCTTGGGGAAATATATAACACTCTCAGTTTTTACTCCCTTTCTCTTCTTTTGGGTCAAACATCTGTGCCATTCTTTAGGAACCACAGACATGGGAAGTTATCCTCTTCTACTTAATATGTGGTATGCTGGGTAGTACTGGTAGTCTCTGGTCTTTTCAGCTTGCATCTCCTAGCATGGAGCCTCCATCATACTAGGACTGGAAGGAGGGTAATTGGGGCCCAATATTCTCAGTCTGCCACACCTGCGATGGAGTTTGCAGTCAAATGTGCTTTTGGAGTCAAAAATATAACAACGATCAAAGATTTACATCTAAAACTTCCTGGCTTCTAAAGAGCGGTTAAGCCTGCAAAGAGAATTTCCAATCATTACTGAAATTTATGGTCAGTGTAGTTCAATAGAATATTAGAGAACTGTTGAGGAATATGTGAGCCAAGTAAAGATACTGCTGCCACTATTGTCATCAGCAAATACTCAACTGGAAACTTTGTGCTAGGTGAGAGATTGTAGAGTGTCATAGATAATCTATGGCAATGCATAATGTGGTGGCCTTATTTGTCAGAATGAATTACATTGATTCTCTAAGTCACTGCTGAGAGTAAAACAAAGCTCCTTTGGGAGAATATTGCTGTATCTATTGCATGATTGTCGTATATTATTTAGTATACTATTGCTTCTGTTAAAAAATTACAAATTTATTGGTTTTAAAACATCCCCTATTTGTCATCTTACAATTCTGTAGATTGGAAGTCACACACCAATCTCATGGGGCTCTAGTTTTCAGCAGGGAAGACTCTGTACCTTTCTGGAGAGTCTAGGGGAGAATTTGTCTCAATGTTATCCTCCCCTTTTGCAAGCAATCCATATTCCTTGGCTCATTGTCTTGATCTTTAAAGTCAAAATGACAGGTCAAATTCTGCTCATATCACATCACTCTAACATTCTTTTGTGCTTCTCCTCCATTCTTAAGGCCCCTTGTGATTACAGTGAGCCCACATGGATAATCTAAAATAATCTCATCATCTTAAAGTCAGATGATTAGCAAACTTAATTATCTCCAAGATTAATTCTCATTTTCTACGTAAGATAAAGTTGACAGATTCCGTGGATCAGGGCATGAACATCTTCTGGAGGCCATTATTCTGCCTAGGACTGACATTCTAGATGTTTATATTGTGTCTCTATCTTGAACTTATTTCTTTACTTCTGTCCTGTTAAAAATAAGGGAAATATAATTTTTCCTGGATCCTGAATTTTACTTATAGATTTGATAGCATTTTAGTTAAGTTATCCTTAATATAATAGTTCTGCAGGTAGAGATTATAACTATTCTGAATAAAATTTTCAGAATAATCTGCCATAGTATTTAATAGTTTAATAGTTCACAATGTATTTTAACTTTTGAACTTTAAGCTTGTTTTAGTGAACATTGACAGATGAATCTTTTTTTTTTTTTTTTTTTGAGACAGAGTCTCACTCTGTTGCCCAGGCTAGAGTGCCATGGCGTCAGCCTAGCTCACAGCAACCTCATACTCTTTGGCTGAAGCAATCCTTCTGCCTCAGCCTCCTGAGTAGCTGGGACTACAGGCATGCGCCACCATGCCCGGCTCATTTTTTCTATATATATCTTTAGTTAGCCAATTAATTTCTTTCTATTTTAGTAGAGACGGGGTCTCGCTCAGGCTGGTTTCGAACTCCTGACCTTGAGCGATCCGTCCGCCTCGGCCTCCCAAAGTGCTAGGATTACAGGCGTGAGCCACCACACCTGGCCCCAGATGAATCTATATTTAAAATGTTTTTCTTTTCTTTCATTAAATTAGAATTAGTTTGCTATAATTCTGCTTTTTTTTTTTCTAGGTTCTTATACAAATTGGCATATTCATGGGATTTTGCCCTACAATTTGATTAAACCACTTTATGGAATGTGGCTTTTCTGGAAGTATTTATTTTAAGTTTTGAAATTAAATCCCATCATCTTAACGTGTTTAACAAATAATAAATCAGGGTTTGTTTGATATCCTCTTGCTCCTCCTCATCACCACCACTCAGCACTGTAACACATAATTTTTAATTGAACAATATGTGCCATGAAATATAGTAAGTTCTTTGCTTAAATTATATCATTTTATCCTTATAAAAATGATAGGAGGTATTTATTATTTTTATATCCATTTAACCCAGGGCACAACTCAGGTGGCTCAGAAACGTTTAATGATTTGTCCCTGAAACAGTACAACTTAAAGACATATCCTTTTTATCCAATGATGAATCGGACATCAAGTGCTACTGGGAAAATTGCCAGCATACAACTATAGAGTGTGTGAAAAAACAGTGTAATGGATATAATGCATTTGATATACAAAGCCAATATACTTTTCATTTCCTGTAAATCATGTTTCTCTGTGACTCAACATCCTTTGTATCAATGTCATCTATCACCTCATGAGCAGAGCAAGTATTAATACAACTTAGAATAAAGAAGTCACTGCTCAGGTTGAGATTCAAATCAGACTTTATGATCTTAAGGAAGAGCACAATCTTGAGAATCACGTTTTTCTGAGAGTAAAAGAATTTCTCTAAACTTCAAACAGTTTTCTTTCAGTGAGATGCAAAAGGTTCCTGTGAATTACAAGTCAGCACACTTTCTAGGGATTTCCTACACTGAGGGGTAAAATGATAGCAAGCCTGTAGTGAGTTTAAATAAAAAGAGGGGCCATGGCATGGTTGAGAAGCATAGGATCAGCAGAACCAGCTAAGGCCAGGCCGAGGAACTATCCAGCTTCCTGGGACAAATAACCAAGGGTTATCTAGGCAAAGAATATACAGTTTGTATTAGTTGTTTTTCCAGCAACTAGCCCATTAAACAGAGGCTGTTGACCAGTCCACAATTCAGTCAGAGGTCAGCAGGAGCCACCGGAAACATTAACAGAAATTCTTGTTTCTTCCTCTCGGGTTGTGATATGAGCTTCCCTTGGGTTTACATACCATCAGGTGAGTATGAAATTTTATTGAGGTGGTGTATGTGGGTCTAAGGTTTGTGCATGTGCTTGGGGGCCATGGAGGATTGTGGTAGAGAAGACTGAATGGAGAAACATTGAAAGCCTGATCATTTATCTAAATGAGATTGAAGTTACCTTAAAAATACCATCCATGTTGAACCAGAAAAGACTGAGTTAATTTCAATGGACAGAATTTACTTTTTCAGTATGTTTTGTTTGTCTTTATACCTGAGGACACTATCAAGATAAGATCAGTTATGGAAAACTCAAAAGGTTACTTTTTTTCATATATGTATCATTGACTTTTGCTGCATAAGACATAATCCTTCTAATATATTGTGCATCAGAGGAATATTCTTTCCTTCTCAATTTTATTGCAACACCAAGTTTTATTACATTTTTTTTGAAAAATGTATAGAAAAGAATTTCTCATATTTCTCCACTTACATGCAAGGGTAGCAGTAACAGTGACAGTGTTTCAAAAGGAAGAAAGAGATTAAACAAGTGTCCAAGCAACAAAAGATTGAATTAGATCAATGAAGGGGGCTATCTGGTCTCTGTTCTTAGACAATTAAGAGACAGAAGATAGATAGATTGATCAATTGATAGAGAAGATAGATAAAAACAAGACAGACTATTGGATGAGGTCTTTCCAACTTGTAAAAACCTGAAAAAGTTTACTATGTGACTTTTTAATTTTGTGCTTCAGTTTGTCATCTGCCTGAGAAATCAGTTTGAGAAATTTCTATTGATCACTATTTGTGACAGGGATCTAAATATATAATCTTGCTGTGAAACAGTCATAAATTGAATACAACAGTATTAAATAGAACTGTGATATTTCATTGCTGATGTTAGCTTTTTTCCCCCTACTCTAAGCACTAGCTTTTCTAAAAATGGCTGTCTAAGCAGGCATTGGAGTCTAACTCATCTGGCTTTTAGGGTTCAACTTTACCTCACCCAGTGGTTGTATTGAGTTCATATGGAATAGACTGAAAATGCCAGCATCATAGGCACCTGTATATTCATTTTAAAGAGTGGTTGAGCTTAGTTTATACTTTCTTGTAATGACTGGCCCTGCCTTTTAAATAGAGATTGTGTGTGCTTCAATTTCCTCAGTTGATGAATTAGGCAGGCATTCTTAATTAATAGCAAAATGCCAGTTCATTAATTTACCTTGACAAATAGCTTAGCCACATCTCCTCTGCTTGGCCAATTCTCTTTCAGCACAAAGGAAGCCAATGTTATTATTGGTAAATTTTTTTGGTGAGTTTAGAATTATAGGGGGGTGGAATTTGTTATATAAATTTAGTCATTACTAAAGACCTCATAGACAATGAAAAATGTATTCATTTCCAAAAACCATGATATCAGTGGTATATAGATGAGAGATGTTCTAGGTTCTCTTCCTTTTGATGACACTGAGTATTCTCTTTCAAATTTTACTTCTCTTTTGCTTACATTAATGTTTTATTTATCTGCTCATTTGCCTAGTTACAGCAATGAGCCCAAAGTAAGAGTCTCCTCACTCCTTTATGGGGCTCCTGGGGACAGTTACACAGGGAAAACAACAACACTCTAAGATTGCATATTTACATATGTGTCACCAAAAAAATACACAATGGGTATTGATCCTTGGGTCTTTTTAGAAGCATAGCTGTGACCAGCCATCAGGACCTACCTCCTCCCACCAAAAAAAAAAAAAAAAAAAAATTTAAACTGCAAATGTACTGGATGATTTCCTAAATACAAAAATGACTCTTAAATTTGAAGAATGATTCAATCTACAGCAACTTTAAATCATGACTTTTCTCTACTAAATTTTAAATTTTAAAAGGCTATTTTACTCCTTGATGGGGCAATTGCATTACACAGATTCTTCAAGCTAGTGTTAGGAATTACTGTTAATTGATAATCATAATTTCATATACCTAGGGCTCCTCTAATAGAATCAGTGGGAAATATATAATTCAGTTAACAAAATTTGAATAAAACACAATATTTTAGAACTGTATCTGCTGGTACCTCTATAATAGCAATACCCTATTCATAATTATCACAAGCTCTTTTCTAAAACACAAATAAATGAAATGTTAATTCAATGACTGTGTTTCTTTTTCCTTGTGGACTGGATAATTTAAAATGCATTACTATAGGTTTTCTGTTTATTTATTAATTACTAAATTGAAGAGCTATTATGTACAAGATACTATGTTAGGCAATAGAGAGAAAAATAGTAAGATGTAACACTAGTTAACATTTCTAGAATACCTACTATAAATCAGTACTGTGCTAAACTCTTTATATTAATTAGCTCATTTAGTTCCTTCAGAAGCCTAGAAAATTTGTCTCAGCATTACTCACTGTTAGCACAAAAGTAAAATGACAATACAGATAGTTTTAAATATAATGTGAACTTATATGCTGGTTTTTGCAGATTTGTATATCTGGCTTGTGCCTATTGTTCTTATATAATTATAAATAGAACATCCTTTGTCTTTCAAAACTGTCCCTTGAATAATAAATGATATTGTCATTCTATTTAAATAATTTGTCTAAGGTCACACAGCCAGTTAGTGACAGAGCTGCTCCTCGAACCCAGCTTTTCTGAAGCCAAAACTTAAAGCCATGCCATCTCCCATGGCTAAGGAATGTGTGTTTATATTCTAATGTCCTGTATATGTGTGTGTATGTGTGTGCACATGTATGTATCTGTGTATTTTAATAGAACATCTTTGAATCGCAGTATGTCCTCCTCTAGTCCGCGGCTTGTCTTCATTCTCTTAACAATGTCTTTCACTAAGTAGAAGTTTTTAATTTTAATGAAATCCAGTTTTCAATTTTGTCTTTCATGGATCATGCATTTGGGTTGTGTCTAAAACTTCATTGTGAAACCATTGCAATCTATATTTTCTCCTATGTTATCTTCCAGGAATTTTATATTTCTGTGTTTTATATTTGAGTCTATGATTCATTTTGAGTTAATTTTTGTGAAAAGTATAAGGTCTGTGTTTAGATTAATTTTTTGCATATGGATGTCCATTTGTTCCAGTGCTATTTCTTTAGAAGACTGTCATTTCTTTATTGAATTGCCTTTTGCTCCATTAGCAGAGATCAGTTGACCGTATTTGTGTGGGTCTATTTCTACAATCTCTTTTCTATTTCATTTCTGTATTCTTTCACCAATACTACACAGTCTTGATAGCTGTAGCTTTATAATAATACATCTTGAAGTCAGACTATGTCAGTCCTACAATTCTGTTTCTCTTTCAATACCATATTTGCTATTCTGGGTCATTTGCTTCTCCATATGAACTTTAGATTCGGTTTGTCAATATTCACACAATAACTAGATGGCAATTTGATTGGGATTGTATTGAATAAGGTTGGGAAGAACTGATATGTTGAGTCTTCCATCAATGTACATGGAACTGTCCATTTATTTAGATTTTTCTGGTGTCTTTCATCAGAGTTTTTGAATTTTTGCTCATATAGAACACATTGCAGATATTTTGTTAGATTTATACCCAAATATTTCATATTTTGGAACTTAATGTAAATGATATCATGTTTTTATTCTCTTTCCTTCCTTCCTTTCTTTGTTTCTTTCTTTCTCTTTCTTTCTTTCTTTCTTTCTTTCTTTCTTTCTTTCTTTCTTTCTTTCTTTCTTTCTTTCTTTCTTTCTTTCTTTCTTTCTTTCTTTCTTCTTCCTTTCTTTTTTTCTTTCTATCTCTCTCTCTCCTTTTTTTTTTTTGACAAGGTCTCACTCTATTGCCCAGACTAGAGTGCAGGGTGTCATCATAGCTCACTGCAACCTCGTGTTTCTGGGCTCAAGAGATCCTCCTGCCTTAGTCTCCTGAGTAGCTGGGACTACAGGCATGGACCACCACACAGTTAATTTTTCTAGTTTTTTGTAAAAATGGGGTGTCATTGTGTTGCTCATGCTAGTCGCAAACTACTGGCCTCAAGTGATCCTCCTGTCTTAGCCTGCCAAAGTGCTAGGATTACAGGCATGAGCAACTGCATCTAGCCTATTTTCAAATTCCCATTATTCACTGCTGACATATAAGAAACCCATCAACTTTTTTATATTGACTGTGTATCTTGCAGCCTAGCTATATTCACTTAATAGTTCCAGGAGTTATTCTGTTGTTTTTTTTTTTTCAGATTTTCTACATAGGCAATCATGCTATCTCTAAACAAAGACACCTTTATTCCTTCCTTTCCAATTTGTAATTCTTTTAAATTTTTTTCGTATTGTATTAGCTAGGACTTCCAATAGAATGTTAAATAGGTATTGTGAGAGGAGATACCCTTACCTTATTCCCCATCTTAGTGTGAAAGCATCCAGTTCCTCATCATTCAGTACACTAAATGTGATGTTAAAGTTTTTTTTCCCTTTTCTTATATTTTTAGAGATGGTGGTCTCACTATGTTTGTTGCCCAGTCTGGATTCTAATCCCTGGGCTCCTGAGTAGCTGGAATTACAGGCACATGCCTCTCTGCCTGGATTATTGATGTTCTTTATCAAGTTGAGAAAATTTCTCCTTGTGCTTAATTTGTCAAGTATTAAATATTTTTTATTATGAATGGCTGTTGGACTTTGTCAAATGCTTTCTCTATATTCGTTAATATGATTGTGTTATTTCTCTTCTTCAGCCTTTGGTGTGATGGATTACATTGACTGGTTTTTGAATATTGATGCAGCATTAAATACCTAGAATAAATCCCACTTGGTTATGGTATATACCATACTTTGTATGGTACTTCTTTTTATGTACTTTCGGATTCAATTTGCTAATATTTTATTGAGGGTATAAGTTTTCAGATAGGGAATTTTTTCTAATACCCAAATTTCTGACAATGTGTGTTGGCTACATATGATATAATAATATTATCATATTCAGAATACATTGTCACAGTTGGTACATGGACTGTACAGTTTGCCTTATTTATTTAACCATAACTTATTGCTATAGCTTCACATTATGCTTTGATGTCTATTAAGTCACTTTTTATATTCTAAATTTATTCTAATTGCACTTGTACATATACTTTAAAATGAAATTAAGAGTTAGATTATCAAACTTCATGAAGATTCTATTTGAATATTGATTGGTATGTCATAGAATTTATAGATTAATTCTGTTAAACTAATGCCTATAAAATATTTAATTTGTATATTCAGAACCATGAGCTATTTCCCATCCTTTCATCTTCTCTTATATCCATCAAAATTATTCATAATTTCTGTTTTGTTTTTATATAGGCATTTCATACTACCTAAGTTCATTTCTAGAGTTTTTAATATTTTCAGTTTTATTTAATAGTTTGTGGGAATATTTTTCTCATGTTTTTTAAATGTTTATTCTTCAAGTGTAAAAAAAAATCATCATAATAGATTTTTTTGGCAGACAAACCAATATTTAAAAATCAGTCAAAATCTTATCTTTCCTAAAGTTATATTCTTAAAGCACTCACATTATTTTGTTAATTCCCTGTTTAAAATATCCTAATTCTGTCCCATCATCTAAAGGGTAAAATATTAGAATGTCATTGAAGTACCACAGCATCAGGAATTTTCTTAACTCTGCAATTTAATCTCCTGCTCTCTCAATCATTTTAGTTTAACTGATCAGCTTCACTCAGGCCTCTATTAAATTGCACATAGAGTTTCATCTATCGGAAAATACAACCTTTCCACCTGGGCTCATTATAATCACAGCATCACCAATTCTAAGGAAAACATCCTAATACCTTCCTACAGCTTATTACATCCAACCTTCTTATCTCTACTGAATACCTCTCACCTCTCGGCACTATTCTACACATAATTTTCTCATGTTCTTTGTTACACTATTATGAAAACATTTTCTTTTCCAGACAGTTATACTAAGTGAGCTATCCTGCTAAATCTTTATGGCAGAACTTTGTCTTTCCCTCTTTATTTTCAAAACCTACAATTATGCCTGGCCCTCAGTAGATACTTAGTAAAACAGAATTTCTTAACGTCTGGTTTACATGTCAATGCTGTGCCCTGAAGTTCTCCAGGTAATCTCTAAATATATCATCTGCTCTAGAATTTGCATTTTCTAATACAAAAATATTTTTACTACTTTTTAGCCCTCGTAGGATTTTTTTATAATTTACTGAAGATTTTTGTCACTTGTTTCAAAAGTGTTATAACATTTTATTTAACTTCGTTTGGACTATAGAGAAGTTGATTAGTGTAGATGAGCCCTGAAATAATTTTGTTTCTTGACACAATCTTTAGAACAAAATAGAGGATTCCTAGTTTAGAGGACAAGGAACATATGTGCCTTGTGAATATGTTTCATGTATATATAAACACATGGACCTTCTTATTTTAATGACATAAATGAAGGTTGCTCTGTGAATATCATATGAATTCTTAGAGATCACTTTTAATTTTGATAACCTATTGATATCCTTCATTTCTTTATTGTTTAATAATGAATTTTCTGCATTAATTAGTTTCAGAAGCTTGCCTGGCAACAGAAACCAAATCAAACTCTGGAACTATAGCTGTTCGAATCGATTAAAATAACAGTTAACAAATTACTGAGAAGCTTGAAGGCTGAAACAGAGAGGTATAATTAACATATCAAAGAATTCTATTGATCCACAAGTAATAGAAATAAAAAAGAAAAGAGTTTTTTTCTTCTTTTGTGCTCTCCTTTTCTCTCATTTCTAAATTGTACCAATATTTTAAAACAATTATTATCTCAGACTTAAAACCTTAAAAGTATTTTGATTTGCAATCATTTAGCCAAATGGTGATTGCTTTGCTTACATACAATTTCAAAAATTTTTAATTGATGTTTACATGGTTCTGGTAAAGAAAAATAGATAACATAATATCAATAGACAAGGTCTGTTAGTCCCATACTCACTTACGTAGTTCCTTTTTCTAAATGTAGCTATGTTATTTTAAAGTAACATAACACGTTAAATGAAAAAGAGAAGAATCTTAAAACATTTATAGAATAGGTGCTTAAATCTGTAATATCAATTTATCATTTTTATGCTACATGCAATTTTGTAAGTAAATAATCAAAAATATAATTTCATAAGTCATTTACAAAATAAAATGATTTTGTCATTCTGTAGGTACACTTCTTGAATTAAACTTGTAATTTTGGGCTAGTTAGGTATATTTGATACTTCTGGAAGCACAATTAATTTACGACCTTGAGTACATTAGCAACATGTTCTGAGTTAAAAACTCAAGGAATTTATTTTATTTTATTTTTTTACCAACAACCAGAAAGAAGGGAAAGCAATTTTTTAAAACAGACAAATTTACTCTGATTTCTGAAAACCTCTTGCTACTCATATGCACGCCATCTCTACTCCATCACATCACCAAACCACACACATGTGTTTCCACTGAGAGCAGAGGTTCCTTTCAAACACCTGTTCTCTAGTGCACACTCGGTCTATGGAAAGCATCGCTAGTGCCTACCTGCTCCCACCCCTTCACCCCTCCTTCGTGTCACAGTCCACACGTTTGCTGCTGACATCTTTATCAGCTCACATCCAAAGAAATGTAACCATTACTTTCACTCTCAGGGGTCTACAAACCATGGCTTGAATGCCAAATTCAGCTCGCTCCCTACTTTTGTAACCAAGCTCCATAACCATTCTTATAAATATAGTCAATGGCTGTTTTTGCTCTACAAAAGCCATAACAGAGATCATATCCTCTCCTATATCTAAAACACTTATTATTTATCATTTTATAGAAAAGTTTGCTGAGCCCTGCTTTCATCCCGGCCATCTTTTTTTTTTTTTCTTTTTGAAACAGAATCTCCCTCTGTCACTGGGGCTAGATTGCCGTGCTGTCATCATAGCTCATTTCAGCCTCAAACTCCCGGGCTAAAGTTACCTTCCTGACTCAGCCTCCTGAGTACCTGGGACTACAGGCCCACACCGTTATGCCTGGCTAATTTTTTCTATTTGTGGTAGAGACAGGGTCTCTTTCTCTTGGTCAGGCGGTCTCAAACTCCTCAAGTGATCCTCCTGCCTTGGCCTCTGAGAGTGCTAGGAATACAGGCGTGAGCTGCCCGGCCTAGGGTCATTTTATATATATCTTTCAGGTGCATTTTTACCTAATGTGATTTTTAAAAGCATGCTAATCATATAGCCAAAATATATCTCTAAGGTAAATATATTATTGTAACTCTGAGAAAGAGGGAAGGGAGGAGAAAGGGTGAGAAATATTGAGATTTCAACAGAATGAAAATATATGTATGTTCAAAAGAATAAAAATCAACTAAAACACTTTGAGTTAAAACTAATTTCTTTCTGATTCATGTTTATGTTTAGAATTTGGGTCTTATAATATGTTACTACAGATTATAATTGGTGGAGCCATAATGAAATCCAGAACTGTTTCATTCAAAAGTGTGTATTGAATACATTTCCACAGGCATCTGTGCCATGTTACTTTCTTTTTCAAATAGGAGAGCTGGGCCCTGCTATTTTCAAGCCCAGTCATGAACCATGCCAGTATTGATTCACAGGCCATGCCAGAAAACAAGTTTTCTCTAATGTAGGAGAATAGACCCCATATTTGTTATAAATTATATGTAAAATTTTATAACCATTAGAAATTATTCCTCAGACTAGGGCTTGTCTGCTTCAAGTTTGTTTGCTGAAATCATAGTTCATGTTACGAGAGTATACTATATGGTAAGAAATGGGTCATAAAAACTAATGATTTTTCTCCATAAATACATTTACATTAGCAAATTATTCAAGAAATAGCATCAACCTTGAAATTTTCAAACCCAAAACACCACAAAATACATTTAAATATTATTAAAATATTTGATAATAATGAAATATTATTAAAAGAACTAAGAAGGTTCATAATTATCAATGGGTCATTTTCCATTCTAAAGGGTAAAGGAGAATTTTACTTTTCCAAAGAAGATATTATCTTAGAAAAAGAACAAAAAATGAAGTATGTTTAATCATGACATATAAAAATGATTGCTTGTTTCTTTATCTAAGAGGTGAAATTATTCCTAAAAATTGCTAGTATTTGCACACTCTTATTCAGCAATGGTGCAGGACAATTTGGTAAAAAGATCTAACACATATTGAATATTTAGTATACATCATGTAAACGTGCTCTTTGATAGGCCAAAACTAGCTGACTTTCAGGAATTGTTTATGGTTCAAACTAATGAGTATTTCAATTACAATTTAAGTTTGAAAATATTACTATAATAATATTATAGATGAGGAAATTAAGGCATCATTATGTAATATGGTCAACATCAAAGAGAGAATGGTGGAGCCAGGAAGAAAATCTAGCTCTGTCCATAGCTTAACCACGTATTACACTGTCAACTAATTAGATGAAGCAGTTTGGCATGGTACAAAAAGAAAACATATTGAGAGTCATAAGACTAACATTTTTGTTACAGTCTGCTCCTGGCCAAGCGATCATTAACAAATAATTTAATCTTTGTAACATTCAGTTCCCTCAATTATCATGTGGGGATAATTATACCTGTGTTCTCTACTTCATAGGCATGAAAATGCAGTGACAACTTCAAAATAAAGCATGGGCCTTATGTAGACAGCGTAGATGAACACAAAGCGGAGAGAAGGATTTTGGCAGAAAGAGAATCAGTACTAAAGGGAGGAGGGCGGCATTGGAGGTTACGAGCATCCCTCTGAGGAAAACACAAGCAGAAATTGAAAGAGTGGTATTCATCTAACAGTCAATTTATTTGAGATTTGGAGAGCGCAAGTCTTGAACTTTTTCTTGAGTTCAATATAAAAGACAGTATTTCAAAGAAGTGTGTTTGGTAGGATAAAAGCTTTTTTGCTCTGCTTCAGGAGAACGGCTTTAGAGCAATGAAGAAATGGCCGAATAGCATTTCAGGGGGAAATAAGCAGGGAAAAAAAACACTGAAAGTAGCATTAGTAGTTGCAATACTGATGTCTCAAGAAGCACAGAAGAAATACTGCAGCTGCCATGCAGAAGTCAAGTGGAATGGTAGTGGGGAAGGAGGTCTCTCCAGCAGGAAGGGAAAGGACAGAAATACAAAAATCAAAGTTAGGGAATACATTTGAATTAGCTATACTTCCAGTGGAACCAACTATCATAAGCCACATTAAACTTACATACATAAAAGGAGAAATTTATAATTCATAGACTTGTAGGATTGCCGTCCGCAATCCCCAGCCTGTGGAGTGGTACTGATCCATGGCCTGTTAGAAACCTGGCTGCACAGCAATAGGTGAGCTGTGGTGAGCCAGTGAAGCTTCATCTGTATTTACAGCCACTCCCATCGCTGGCATCACTGCAAAAGCTCTGCCTCCTGTCAGATCAGTGGCAGCATTAGATTCTCAAAGAAACAGGAACCCTGCCATAAAATGTGCACATGAGGAATCTAGGTCACGCACTCCTTATGAGAATCTAATGCCTGATGATATGAGGTGGAGCTGAGGCAGTGATGCTAGCTCTGGGGAGCAGCTGCAAATACAGATTACCATTAACAGAGAGGTTTGACTGCACAATAAATGTAATGCACCTGAATAATCCAAAAACCATACCCCTCCCCTTAGTCTGTGGAAAAATCGACTTCCATGAAACTGGTCGCTGGTGCCAAAATGGTTGGGGACCGCTGCTGTAGGAGACCAGAAGATGCCACCCCAAATATGCTACTTTGGCATAAGGATTATTTTGAGCTAAAGGTAATTAAGAAACTGATACAAAAAAAAGCTATTTTCCTTCTCCTTATTTGTCTAAAAGCAAGACATAAATTTACAAAAGCAAAGGTGTCCCTCCTCCCCTCTCTACAAAAAAGACAAAAAGGTTGACCACTGAAGATAACCTTAGAACCTTGTCAACCAGAGACCAAAGGAATCTATACCAATGAACTTTACTATTCCCATTTATCTGCCTTCCTATGATTTGCTGTGCCCAGAGACTCAAGTCCTCTTCCTTTGTCATGTCACTTCTCTAAAAATCTACTGTTCTTTGTTGAAGATGCTATATAAGCTGACATTCAGAGCTTCCTTTTTGAGAATTACTCATTCTCTGGGTATCTCCATGTATATATGAAATACACATGTTAATAGATTTCTGGTTCTTTTTCCTCCTATTAATTTGTCTTTTGTTACAGAGCTTATCCCAACTAAGAAGTATGAAGGATAAAGAGAAAATTATTTTCCTCTCCCACAACGAAATAAGCATTTGCAGTTATGAATCAAACATTTAAATATGAAAGATAGAAATAAACAATAGGAAGATTAGAAATGGAAGCTAAATAAACTCTGAAGAAGCTGAAGAAAAATATCACATCAACTAGGAATTTGACTAAACAACAAAGTTGCCAAGAATAGTATAACTTGCTATACAAAAATAGGATTATATAACACAGGAAGGAATAGAACCAAGATCATGGAAATGAAGTAAAGAAGAGATAAAATGAATCAGAGAAAAGGACAGTCAAAGAATATCCCTTGTCCCCACAAAAGACCAGAATACTTAAAAATAAAATTCCAGGCCTGGAGTGGTGGCTCACGTCTGTCATCCTAGCACTCTGGGAGGCCAAGGTTAGGAGGACTGCTTGAGGTCAGGAGTTTGATAGGAGACTGAGCAAGAGCAAGACTCAGTCCCTACACAAAATAGAAAAATTAGCCAGACATGTTGCTGGTTCATGCTTGTAGTCCCAGCTACTCTGGAAGGTGGAGGCAGGAGGATCTTTTGAGACCAGGGGTTTGAGTTTGCAGTGAGCTATGATGAGACACCACTGCACTCTAGCCATGGTGACAGAGCAAGACCTTGTCTCAAAAAAGAACGTGAAAATTTCAGAAAAATTTCATGAGATAAAAGATGTTCTAAATATGCTAAATATGCATATTAACATGGTACACTATATTCTGGGTAAAACTGACCCAGAATAGTTCATACTTTAGACATATCCCCTCCTATAGGAAAAAGTTATAAATGAGCAGTAACATGAGGAAATACTGTACACACAGTCCTTTTAAGAAGTTAACTAAAGAAAAACTTAAAATAATAACTCCAAGTGTAAAGCACTGGATAAATAAAAATCTATGAGTTCATAGTAATCATATAAAAACGCAAGGAGGTGGGGAGAGAAAAAGAAGACAATGAAGTGAAAGCGGAGGAGAGAAAAACCCAAAACCAGATTTGCTACCATTGAAGATTAGTATAATTCTAATCATTTAACCTAAAAATGGGTAACTAAAAAAAAAGAAATAAGCATTTACTGTTCTTTTTGATGAAAGACTGTATTATATTCCCTTTTAATGAGAGAGGATATCACTCAGAAGAATGCCAACTAACATATTTAGAAGGAATAATCAAATTAGAAAAATCACCATCTTGCAAACCCTAATCAAATAATTGGTTCTAATAAGAAACACCAATAGATGTTACATCTATTAAATTGTCGGAACAGGGCACTTTTAGGGTGACAAAGTAAAGCAGCAAAAGCTCCTTACTATGATCTATGGTAAATCTTACGTTTGAATTGAGCACATCTCATAATCACAGTCTTGAACAAGCAATGAAAATTAACATCCTTAATAGTGAGACAACATGATATTGTCTTACATGCTCCTTAGTAAGATGAATTACGAAGTGCATAATATGATTTATGGAATAATCTTGCAAAAAGGTGTAATCTGAGTTTTATCTAGCCCTTAGACCTCTAGGGAAAGACACAAAGAGGCAATATTCAAACAAATCAAAAAATGAATATCCTCTCAGAAAAACTGCCTGGTTATCTTGTGACAATGCCATGGAAAAATAAAATGAAGAGAATGCTTTAGAACAACAGAGACTAAAGAGAAAACAATATCATATCAACTTGCTAATTCTCATCCTGATAAATATCAGGCCAGGCCACTAGGTGAGGCAGTGATGTCTGTCTGGAGACAATGCTCTTACAAAGGCTGGGCAGGATCATGGTAGTGGTCATAGCCTTTCTGTCTTTGAAAACTGGTTGTTTACTTCTTTTGAATCAAATTTGAAGTATCCAGTCCTATGATCTTTGTTCTTCTTTTATACTACTTCTTCTGGAAAATGTTCTATTCTTGTATTTAATTGATTGCTTGAATACGAATGAATCTCTATTCTGTATTTTTACATCTAACCTCTCACCTGAACATCAATAAATTCTCATATTGTCTCTGTCAGTGACTAGCTAGGTAAACTTTACCCAGTAATTTAATTTGTGCCTCAGTCCTATTACCTACAATGTAGGAATAAAAATACCAGGCTACCTTACCTCATAAGTCTATTCCAATATACTAGTAAGGATATATATGAAAGGTTCCAATAGCTTCGAAATGTGCTTAAGATAATTTATTTAGGGGTCCCTCGGGCATATGGATGTATAAATTTCCTTCATTGAGGTGGACACTATTTCACAAAGGTGCCAACAAGCAGATTGCCTTCATAGAGAACTAATAAGCAAAACTAATACTGCTGAACTTCCTATTCATGGTATTTTGTTGAGTTTCCAGGTAATTTGTGGTTCTGGTTTGAGTCAATATGTACATAATCAAAACAGATTAAGTAATATCCAGCCCTTTCTTCCCATAAGTAAATAATTTAAAAATATCTTTTGGCAACCCACTATTAGGAAGGCAAAATAGCTTCTTTAGAAAAATAAGTGTATGTTTTAAACTTGTACCTGTAATAAAAATATATGACTGAATGCTTTTTTAATAACCTTTGCTCCTTTACAAGAAATTTAGTAATCATAAGAATTTAAAAAGTATACGGAACCAGTTTCTCTGGGTATGTATACAGAAAGATGGCAATATATCTATGTGTCTACCCTGTAAACTAATGCATTATAGAATAAAAGATTTTAATTACAGATCACAGAATATTTTATAAAACAGGGGCACACACGTCGCAGGCCAGTCCCATGCGAATTTAAAACACAGCTGATTCTGATGCTATACTTGCGCCTAAAACAAATCAACCAAAAACCTATAATAATAACAAAGAATTTAATGAAAGTATTTTCAATGTTATAGGAAAAAATATATCAAACTGAACTTTGCCTATGAGAAATGTACACTTAAAAATCTAAGGAGTTTGAGACCAGCCTCAGCAACATAGCAAGACCCTGTCTCTCAAAAAAAAAAGTTAAAAATTAGCCTGGCCTGGTGGCACATGCCCATGTTCCCAGCTACCCAGGAGCCTGAGGAGTTCCAGGCTCCAGTGAGCTATGATTGCACCAGTGCACTCCAGCCTAGGCAACATGGTGAGACCCAGTATCAGAAAGAAAGAAAGAGAGAGAGAAAGCAAATAAGAGAGGAAGAGAGGAAGAAAAAGATAGAGAGGGAGAGAGAGAGGAAAGGAAGGAAAGGGAGGAAGGGGGGAAGGAAGGAAGAAAGAAAGGGAGGAAGGAAAGAAAGGAAAGGAAGGATAAATCTGAGGATATCTGGACTTTGACTATTAAACTTCAGGTCAACTACTTCTGAATATGGATTTTAGCCCATAATATGTGATAACAAGCCTAATTTTATGTCATAAATCTCTAGGTAGGAGGTTGTTAAATACAATCTTTTTTTTTCCAAAGTGATTACCACGTGATTTGTGTAATAGATTCTCTGATTTTTATGCCCAGCAAATCTAACTAGTGATTCTTAGTACAGTCCCTGTCTTATTTGGGATCAAAATACAGTTGGCCGTTCCTATCCACAGGCTCTGGTTTCCACAAATTCAACCAATTGTGGGTGAAAATATTCAGGAAAAAAAAAAAAAAGAAGAAGAAATAACAATACAATAATAAAAATAATACAAATTTAAAACAATAGTGTATAACAACTATTTGCATAGACTTCACACTGTATTAGGTATTGTAAGTAATTTAGAGATTATTTAAAATATATAGAAGGATGTGCATAGGTTATGTGGAAATACTGTGCTATTTTATATTAGGGACTTAGCATCCATAGATTTTGGTTATTACAGGGTTGGGGAGGGGGTAGGGGTGGGGACCTGGAACCAATCCTCTATGGATACAGAGGGTTGGTAGTACTTTCTGGGGATTCCAGGACTTTAAGGGTGTTTTGGGGGATTTTTTTTCAGGCTTGATATTTTTGGCTTAACTATCCTGATCCTGAGCAAGAAATGTGCAAGGACTGCTTTTGTTCCAACACGCAGGCTAAGATAGATGTGGACACAAAGGTGATTATGGGATTTTGACATTATTTTCTCATTTTGGGATTTGCAGATTAGGCAAGTCACATATAGACTCTGAGGTATATGTCATTATAAAATTTATACATAATAATCCAAATATAAAATAATATATTCCTGACTATTTAACTCAAATAGATTGGGTGGAGCCCCTTATCCCACATTTTCACTACAATGCCTGTATATTCCTCCTGTATTATATTTTAATGGCCACTTTGGCTCTGAATTTCTCAATTTCACTAGCATTTACTTCTCTTTTTTTCTGTGGCAACTCTGTGGAACTTAACCAATGTTCATTGCTTTTCCCAAGAAGAATTCATGTAGGCATCTTACTGAAGACCTTAAGATGAAGGGTCTGTTCTATCATGCAGCTGTATAAGCAACGCTGTATTTTAAAATCCTGCAGCCACAAATTGGAGTTTATCATCAACCACCTCTCTGTAGGACCTAACTCCCCTCTTCAACTTAATCCTGTTTCAATTTTCCTGTATAGACCAGTTTATCTCTCTACATTGTACTCTTTTGGATGTATTCCTTCATTAATGTGTTTGTAAAATAAGGTGCCAACAATACTAGGTTTAAACATTTTGTAGGGCAGAAGAACTGGCAGAGATTTACAGTTTTGACCTCAAGCCCCACAAACACTTAAAAAGTAGCAGTACAAAATTACTTTTTGTACATTTTTTTTTGACTTTCCTATTATAAGAACAGTCCATGTCAACTTTGTAGATGGAAATGTATAGTTTTTCAGTGGTGCCTCTGATTATATATGCTCATTATTAGACTACATGTTCTAAACATTTTAGGAAGAACTGTGTCCGCGCCAAGATGCATGAAGAGGACCTGTTTTCTTTCCAATCCACTGCACTGTGAATATGCAGAAACCTATAAGATACTTTAAAACATTAAGAAGACAAAATCATGGTAATAATATCATTGGAAGAGTTTGCGAGGGAGCTCTGGGAAGTAAGAGGCCATTTTCTCTGAGACTCGAAATTACATTATTTTTCTGGAGAGCTGAAGTACTGAAAGGCAATAAGCCTTTAATTACAATTCCCCTGGACCACAAGGTTGGTAAAGTTATAACAACCTAAGAGACCACGAGGCAAGCACTAATGAATGATAATTTATTCTCAGCAGTCAGAAAGAGCAGCCAACTCTGAGACAATGTGTTATAACTTCTGTAGCTTTTGTAAACAGGTAGGAAAGGTGTTGTTAATTTGTGCATAGGAATATTTGAAGTAATATTGTAAACATATTTGATAAAATCAAGTTGTGCTAGAGCCTTGGCACAAGAGAATATCAGCTATAGTACACATATTAAATAGGTAAATATAAATCTCGGTATATTCATGGTAGGTCATGACCCTTTAGTAGGCAAGGAATCAATTTACTGCTTTTTGAAAAAAAATATTATACAGTAAAGTGGAAATTATCAAAGTGCATCTCATACAATATGGTTTTGTGAAATTTTGCTTCATTTATATAATAATGCTTGTATATATGTGCATGAGCTTGCTATGTTTTTGAGAAGCCATGAGTGTTTTTCCATAAAACAACCCCATTTGAATTCAAAATGGGATAGTTCTGATTAAAAGAAACTTTTTCTCTGAATCTAAAGTAAAATAAACTAATTAACATGGATTAACATAGCTTAACTCTTCAAGTAGTTCACTCATGAAAAACAGTGCCAAATTGTTACTCTTACAACATAGTATATCTGTGTGTGTGTGTATATATGTATACACCCACACGCACATATATACCCACATACACAATATATTCAGCATGTATGTATTCATGTCACACATATATAAATTGTCACATATATATTATAAATCATATAATATATATTAAATAACACATTATATTATATAATAGATATATGAATATTACATATTTAAATATTTCATGTACATATATAAATTATATATATGTGTGTTAGATGAAATGAGAACCAGTAAGGTAGAAATTTAAGTGACTAATCCTACAGGATATTAGGATCATGGTCAGCAGCATTCAAGTGACTACTTAGACTTTTGTTTTGCTGAGTTGGGAATGCAGGCTAAGAACAAGAGCAGGATTACTAAATAATTTTTTTTAAAAATTGTTCTGGCAATGTAGGGGAAAATGATAGCAGCAATCTAGGAAAAAATCTGAAAAGAATAGAGCTTTTGTTTTTGTTTTCTGTTTGTTTTTTATTTTGTTTTTGTGTTTTTGCTTTTTATAGCTTTACTGAGTCATAATTGACATAAAGTCTTTCATTCCTTAACCATGAAAAATGCAAAATGCATTATTAGGCAATTTTTTCATTGGCTATCCTGGGATGTACTTACACAAACCTAAATGCTATAGTGTACATACCTAGGCTATATGGTACACCCTATTGCTCCTAGGCTACAAACCTGTGCAGAATATTATTATACTGGATACTACAGGAGATTACAACACAATGGTAAGTATTTGTGTATTTAAACATATCTAAACATAAAAGAGGAGCAGTAAAAAAACTGTATAAAAGATAAAATATGATACACCGGTATAAAGCACTTCCCATGCATGGAACTTACAGGACTGGAAGTTGCTCTGTGTGAATCAGTGAGTGAGTGAGTGGTGAGTGAATGTGAAGGCCTAGGACATTACTGTACACTACTGTAGACTTTATAAATGCTGTACACTTAGGCTACATGAAATTTATAAAAACGTATAAAATAGTTGCACAATGACGTTATGATGGCTACAAAGTCACTAGGCTGCAGGAATTTTTCAGCTCCCTTATAATCTTATATGGACCGCAATCATATGGGTGGCCTGTCATCGACTGAAACATTATGTGGTGCATGATTGTATATTAAGATGCACATACTTTAAGAGTGCCACTTGACAGATGCTGATCAATGTATACAACCATGAAATCCTTACTGTAAGGACTATAATGAAATATAGTCATCATCTCCAAAGTTTCCTCATGCCCCTTTGTAATCCCTCCTTTCCTTTCTTTCCTAATCACCTACACCCCACACCACCCTACCCTCTAAATGTCCAGGCAGTCACTATTGTAGAAGCGTTGTGGTTTTTTTAGAACTATGGATAAATAAAATTATACATATGTATTATTTTTTTTGGCTTCTTTCACTTAACATGATTATTTTGATAATTTATGCGTGTGTGTATCTACATATAGTTCATACATTTTATTTCTGAGTAGTATTCCATTGTATGGATATCCCTCAGTTTGTTTAGCCATTTACCTGATGATAGATATTTGGGTTGTTTTCATTTTCTGGTTTTCACAAATAAAGCTGCTATGAACCTGCATATACAAACTGTGTTAGTTTGTTAGGGCTGCCACAGCAAAATGCCATAGATTGAGTTACTTAAGTAACAGAAATTAATTTTCTCACAATTCTAGAGGCTAGAATCCCAAGATCACGATGTCATCAGGTTTGTTTTCTTCCTGAAGTCTCTCTCCTCTTGTTGCTGACTGTCACCTTTCTGCTGTGTGCTCACGTGGACTTTCCCCAATTTGTGCACATCCATGGTGCTACTCCATGTATCCAATTTCCTCTTCTTATACGGACACCAGCCAAATATGAGTAGGGTCCACCCTAATGGCCTCATTTTACCTTAATCACTTCTTTAAAATTCCTGTTCCAGATATAGTCATACCCTGAGGTACTGAGGTTTAGAGTTTCAACATACAAATTTTGAGGAGTCACAATTCAGCCTACAGCACAACAATTTGTGGACATTTGCCTTATTTCTTACAAAGCTATACATACATCTGGGGATGGAATGGCTGGGTTGCATAGTAGGTGTATGTACAACTTTTTATTAAACTGCCAAACTGTATTCTAAAGTATCACATTATTTAAACTAGCATCCCACTGTCCATGTGTATCAATTAGTAAGATACAGGTGTAGTAAAACTGAATGCTAAGTGTGGCTTTGTCATTATTTCTTTAAGGTTCTATCAGATTTTGTTTTATTATTTTTAAGTTTTTTATTAAAGCCTTTTAAACATTTTGGATTGCTCTGACTTCTTGGTGAATTAAACATTTTAGCATCCCTTTATTCCAGGTAATCTTATTTTCTTTATATACTTTGTCTGATATTAATATAGTCACCTCAGCTTTCCTTAGATTGATGTTATCATGGTATCCATTTTCATATCCTTTTATTATGACTTATTGTTTCTTAGTGTTTAAATGGATTTTTTTTTTAGGAAAGCAAAACTTACAGATTTTGAAAAATTCTCAGCCTGGTCAGGTTGAAAAGCATGTTTGGCAAAGGACACCAGATGTTTGGGCAAGTGAGTGTTTGATAAGGGAGTGGAAGGATGACAGACGCTATTTATTAAGACAAGATGACGTCAAAGGCATTTCTGAGATCTTCCTGGCTGCCCCATCCATCATAGACCCTGAATGTCAGGGCCCTGAGGTCAGAGTAGTTTCAAAGGAGGGGCCCAATGTGCCTGTGGGCACTTGGGGCTGACTTGCCAGCACCACCTCCAGTTTATACTCCCTGCATTACAGTGTAGAGCTCCTTGGCTGCCCCCGTTTTGCCTCTAGCATGCCCAGATGCATCTCAGGCTGCCCTTATGGAAGGTTCAAGCAGTTAATATTTGTGGTGTCCAAGTAATGCCAACTCTGCCGGCATGCAGAGTACAAGTGCTGTGGAGGCAGGGCTATCTCCACCTAGATTCCAGGATGCTCAAAGAGCCTGGGGACATAGACAGAGAACTGCCACAAGAATGAAACTGCCACACAAAGCCCAATGGGGCAATGCTTAGTGAATCCATGGGGTCAAGGCTACTACTGAAACCCCAGACCTGTAGAGCTACTGCTTGCAATTCTAGCTTGGAAGAGCAGGAGGCACCCAACTCCAACTCATGATAGCTGCTACATGGGCTGCACCCAGCAAAGCCATGGTGAAGGGGTCTCCCAGAGCCTTGCAGTCTCAAGTCAAGTCCTGGTGGGTCCTGAAGGCTGAACATGAAGTCAAAGATTATTCACAAGCCTCATGATTTAATATTTTTACCTTGTTGGATCTTCAACTTACTTAGGAACTTGTATCCCTTTCTTTCTTCTTATCCCTTCTTTCTCTCCCTTTTGGAATGAGCATATCTATCTTATACCTGTTCCACCATTGTATTTTGAAAATGTAATAGGGTGGGGAGTGGCCTGAAAAAGGGTAAAAATGTTTTTTTCTGTTTCTCTAAACCCTCCCCTCCTCTTTTGGAGAATTGAAAACTGCACCCCTGCCCCAGGCCAGTGGTAGGGATGGGGAGGAGAGTGTCCTTTGTTCTTTGTACCACAGGTACAAAGGAGATAGCTCAAGAGAATTGTTCAGGCAAAGGTCACAGATTGTCTTAGTAGAAGATGGGATGAATCAGAACCATCAACTATAGTTAAATAGCAATAGCCTAAAGCTAAAAACCTACCCTTTAAAAGCTCTGTATTCCTTCTCAGATGAAGGATGCTGGTACTTTAAGATGGTAGTCTGCAACCTCCTCATTTACCAGAAAATTGATAAACTTTTCTTTTCTTCTAATCAAACCACTTGTCCTCATTTTTTGATGTGACCTCAGGGACAAGTGCCAAGCTTTTGGTAACAGAAATGCATAATATGTTTGACCTCACAACTTGGAAAGCCATTTGCCATAAGATGAATCAAACCTTGATTTAACCTACATCTTATTTAGATGAGACTTTCACTTTAAACTTTTGAGTTGAAACTGTAAAGAGTTAAGACTTTTGGGGTTATTGGGATGAAATGGATTTATCTTGTATAAGAGAAGGACATAAATTTTGGAGGGTCGAGGGAGGAATATTATGGTTTAAAAATTTGTATCCTCTCCAAAAATTATATCAAAACTTAATCTCCAATGCAACAGTAGCAAGAGGTCAGACTTTTAGGAGGTGATTAGGTCATGAGGACTCTGCTCTCATAGTTAGATTAATGCCTTAACAAAAGGGATGAAAGGACCTAGCAAGGCCATTTTGTCTCTGTATACCTTTCACCTCATAAGGACACAACATTCCTCATTGGAGTGACATGGCAAAAAATTGCCATTGTGGAAGTGAAGACTGGGACCTTACCAGACATAAGACTTGCCAGCACCTTGATTTTGGACTTCCTCCCTCCATAACTATTATGAAAGTATAGTTATTATGAAAGTATGAATTGCATCATTCTTGTCATGCATAACTAAAACACAGTTGAAAACCCAGGAAGAAAAAAACACTTAGGGCACTGTAAAGGAGCCAAAGGAAACTTCTCCTCTGCCCACTGAAGGTTTGCTGAAAAATCAACTCACAAAAGGCACATTAATTGGAGAAAAAGCATGCAAATTTATTGATGTGCATATATGGAGAGAATCATAGAGTGGTTGCACATTCTCCAGTGGGGTTCAGAAGCTTATATGGCATACCAGAAAAACAGATTATGGGAAAGGGAAGAAAAAGGATTCTATTGAGGGACAATAAAGGATTACTGGGAAGAATGAATGGACCTGAGAACAGATATTACCTTGTAAATAGTTCTTTTTGACAGTGAAAAGTGTCTGTTCACTTGTGGTTACATTCTTGGTCTTATAGGGAGGGGAAGAAAAATAATTGTTCTCCTTGGTGGATTTGGATCTTAAGCAGATAAAGGCCTGTGCTTAGGAAGACAGGGTGGGGTGGGGGTGTGAGAGGGCATCAGAGAAGGCTTAAGGCTTCTTCAACATGACATATATTTGATTTCTGAGCCCTAACAGTACAAAGCATTGCTATAAGAATATGATTATCTGCAAGCCTGACTGCTGAAGCTGCTTGTTGTGACCCGAAACCAGTTTTATCTGCATCTTCTGATATTGCTTGCTAGAACCCTAGGGACTAATTTTGTCTACTATGGTCACTTCTTTGGTCACTTACCAATTGGAGCTTGCCAAATCCCTGAACCCTTACAAGTGTCAATGAACTTTCCTAAAGAGCAACACATAGTGGGATTGCTGGATCAAATGGTAGTTCTACTTTTAGTTCTTTGGGATGGGCGCACTTGTAGCTCCAACTCAGGTCGTTCAAATGCAATATATGCGACCTAAATGTTTGTATCCCTGTAAAAATTTTGAAAATGAAAAAAAAAAGAGCAATACGTAACATTTCTCTTTTTTATAAAACCTCTAACCTTCTGTTTTTTCTTCAGAGAGAGAGCTTTTTGTTCACACTGGGGACTATCTCCTAAGTTTGCAAACTGGTGTTGCCAATAAAACTCTCCTTCCTGCCACCTAGCCATTCTGGTGGTCCTTTGCATGACATTGCGAAATAAATTTATATTCCTCATAAATTACCCAGTCTAAGGTATTTTGTTATAGCAGAACAAATGGATGAAGATAGGAGCATAGTATAAAAATTTTCATATGTTCCCATGAAATCATCAGTGAAATAATCAGTTAATATTAAATAACAAACTGTTGAAAGTATTTCGACAAGACACAGAAACTATTAGTCCCAGTTCAATAACTAAAATGCAGATATAAACTTCAAATTAATCAATTCAATTATGTTCCCAGAACTGATAACTGTGTTTGACACATAGTAAGCACTTAATAAATAATTGCTCTATAATGCAAAGACAGCCATATGTAAGCCCTAAATATGCTCATGCACATTAAACTTAAATTTTCAGCTTAGTATAGCTTTCTAAATATAACTTGCCATCAGGTTCTCTGATTTAGAGTAATTAAGAAAATGTTAAAACTCTTTACGCCTACATTTGGTGTCTCTGTAGCACTAATCGTATCCTACTTCCACCACCAAGGATACTGCTAATTCCAGGATGTCATTAACTACAGGTAAACACACAGCCAAGAGGGAGAACTCTATAAGTATTCTGAGAAACTGCTTTAGTCTCAGACTGTTCGAACTACTATCATACTTTCTACCCATAGGGCTTCAGTCATGGGAAAATCTACTAAAGGTATTTCAAGCTATAGAGAAATTGTACTTCAAAATTCAGCAACTTACAAAATTTCATGACTTTGCAACATCCAAAATCACAATTTTGCCCTTCATAAAGGCCTTTAATATGCATTTGATATGGTTTATAAAAATACTTGCACATTTTCACCTAGTCAATATAGCTCTTAGAATTATTTTATGAGGAAAAATGAGGTATTACTATAAAATATTTAATGACAGTGATAAATTAAAAATGATAATAATGATATATTATTATCAAAATTATAATTATAAATGTTTTGTGACCACATGGAAAAAGATTATGGTTAATAAAGTAAAGTAAAAATGCACAAAACACAAAAATGAATGTATGATGTTACGTTAAAATATGTGTGCACATGAATAAGGACTGGAAAAGAATGCAGAATAATGAAAATAACTGATTTGCTAAGATGAATAGATTGTGCATAATTGTTTACAAACAAATACATATGGGGAGAAGCTGCTATAAAAAAGGCTGTTTGCACATCAAGTGTATATGCTAAGGCTAAGTTTAATTTGAGTCATATTTAGAGATATGGAAAATCAGTTTTCATTCCTTGCGACCTCTTTCAAATGATTTTGTTATGTATACAATTAAAGATTAAATTTTTTTATGTTGTATAAAACTATGCACGTTTGTAACCCAAAGGTGTTTTAATTTGCATCTATGCTTGTAGCAGAAGGAACACTGATAATTTGCTACTATTTTGTGCAGTTAGCTCTTGAGGGCTTTGGAATCTTTATTTTATGCTCCCGTTTCGGCATGCTCTAATAGTGTCTGCTGGCAGTGGTTTCAGAATTGGCTCAATGTGAATACAGAAAACAAGGATGACTGGCCAAGCTTCACTACTGCTTACATTACACTAGCAGACTGCTGAAGTGACAGAATTAGGACTAATTTAAGTGAAACGTATGCCTGTCTCATGTGAAGGAAATGTAAGCCTTACTGACATCGTGACAGTTACAATTTCCTAAGGGAGTGACTAGCCTTAGATTGTCAAGCTAGATCTGGAAGAAAGAAGTACCCTCTATCAAGGAATAAATAGCCCAAACATAAGTAAACACATATATACACATAAATACTATATAGGTGTATATCTATATGAATGTATTTGTAAGAGCAAAATAAATATCCCTAATGACTAAACTAGTATCACTAAAACTCTAAAATTAAACACATTTTCAAAATGATCAAATTACTAGATAAATATGCCACTTTTACTTTTATGCCCTAAACCAGAAACTCACTCTCTCACACACACACACAGATAACATAAGGGCAACAGCTTAGAAGACTAAAACAAATCTCATTCCAGTTAAGATCACATATGTTAATTTAACACTTATGGACAAAACTCAGTGAACATAATCCAGCTAAAAACGTATTATATACGTTAGCACACTATACTCCATTAAGAAAATTCCATTTATGTTGATACTTTATGTCCATAAAATTTTAAGTATCTCAATGACATATTCAGGCAGTATATATAATATATATTTATATATGTGTGTGTGTGTAAAAAATCCTGCAGATTTTTTATATTCAAATAGTGCATAAAAATTCTTGTCTACCCTTTTTCTTTCATAACATTGAAATTCCCTGGCCTTTTGTTCCTAATGAAATGATTATTTTGAACTCAGGAATATAAATATATATCGCCATCGAACTTCTTCAGAGTTGTAAAATGTTGAATAAGTTCAGAATTCTGAGCAGCCATCAACGACATACCCTTTGATACAGTTTTACCCTTACTATGTAATGAAGTGTCCTAGAAATACTAAAGTTAATGTCTTTTTGATGGATATGGAAAGTAAATGTGAATTTGAAAGATCTTTTCATGCATATTTATTTGGTTTTACGGTGAATCCTAACTCTTGTTTTTATAGAGAATTTTAAGGATTGATAAAGTTCCATAACACACCTAAAGGCGTGCAGTGTCATAAATATAGCACAGCAGTACCTAAGGTCAAACCTCACAGGGCAAGCAAAATACACACCTCCTCAGGTGCCAGCTCTTGTTTTGGACACCCTTTAAAATGACTAATTCCATCAACAAATATTTTGAGCACCCTTTACATGCTGAGCATTTTTCTCTGGACATAGAATAATGATGTTTTTGTGTGTGAAAATTAAGAATGTTTCCAGTGTATTATTTCTTCTATTGGCTACCATTCAGAAAATAAATGCAAAAGGGGCATTGTTATCTCATATTGTGATCATTTGGGAAATGCTTTTCATTTTGGATTTTTAAAGATATTTGTTTAGTCATTAGGTGCCTACCGCAGATAACTCCTTGCTCAAGTTACTGAAACCTACTGTTTTTCAATTAGTTAGTTTATATAACTTTTTCATAGAAATGTTAAGAAAATGTGCATGTGTGTGTGTAACCCAGAAGAGTAGCTGGCACATAATTAGTACATTATATGTGTGACCTGCTGTTACAATAATGTATAATATATAATTATACACAGAGGTAGGGGAGCTCATGGCAGTGACACCTAACAGACACTCGGTGGATAGAGGGATGAGAGGTGGCGGTGTCAGAGAAGGCTTTCCAGAGAAAGTGACTTATGAGATAAACTTAAAGATAACTAGAAGTCAGTAAGGTAAATGCGGGGAGGCAGAGAGAGAGACAGAGATCTTTAAAAAGGAAAAGTGTGGTAAAGTCTCTTAGTTATGTGAGATATGATATACAATAATATGGTATTTGTAGAAGAACTGAATTGAAAGTTTAGTGTGGCTGGGAAAACACTGTGCAGAGTAGACAAAGGAAAATTATCTAGAAAAAATATAAGGCTATATCATGAATTACTTTGAAATTTGTCTAACATGGAAATTAGCACATTGTGAAATCTCTGAATGACTAAAATTAGTTATGTTATCAGTTATGGGTTTTAGAATCCAAGTTTACTGGAATTTCATGGTCCTCAAGTTGAAGTAAAAATTCCATGATAATTCTGTATGTCTCAAATCATTCCTTCCATTCTTAACTGCAGCATGTAACTCTAAAAGTGTATGAAAACACCTGGTTACTCAGAATTAAGTAGTCTCCCAGTTCAGTGTTACCTTTTCAAAATTCTGAGAAAATTTTGTCAGGAGTTCACTAAATCCCTAATATGGATGTTTGGAAGAATTAAAGTGCTAGGAGACTGGAAAATGACAAATATTACTACAAAAAAAGAAACTTAAATATCAGATACAGTATTAAAATCAATCTCAAGATTAATTCTAGAACTGTGTGTTTAAAGAATACTAAACAGCTCACTAGAACAATTATTCACTGGTAACTTCCGCAGCAGCATTAAGAGCAAGTTATAACAGATTGAAGTCAATTATTTCTTAAAGTAAGGAGACTGGAAGATTATGTAAGTATAGTGGTCCTTATGTATTGCTATTCATAATATTATATTTATTGCAAAGGTATTTGATAAATTCTTACAGAAACATAACTGCATAGGCACATGTTCACTAATGTTAGGACATTTAGATAGAATTATTATCAGAAGGACATGATGTAACATATCTAAAATACACACAATTTTATTCTGTGGGGAAGCCTTTCATGGCATTCAGACAATTTATCTTTTTAACCTAGTTCTTAACATTTTTAAACTATAACTTGAATTAAAGTTTATAAAGCATATTCATCACATATGTGAATGTATATTGATGATAAAATATTTTTTAAAATACCTAAATTCATGAAACTATGAAGTCATGACACAGTCAAATTTGCTAAGGTGAAACAATAGGTTGAAACTAATAAGAGGTAAATATAATATACGTCAAGGTAAGTTCCAACACTCAGGTCAATAATATAAGTACACAAGGCAGTCTGGGCTTAGCAATTGCATCTGTGAAGGGGTGGGAGAATGAATTCAATTTGGAATTTTACCAATACGCAATATGAGTTGACTATTATAACTAGTAAAAAAGAAACCATGCATGCTAAATATTACTTAGAATGAGAGTAGAGATAATTTTATGACAATATCAATAATGTCTTACTCTTGTATAAGTGTGTGAGAGACACCAATGTGGCACCCAAAATGTTCCTCTTTTGTCTAAGGATTATTTTGAGCTAATTATGTTGGGAAGCTACAGACTCCAGAGAAGCCATGAAAGCAAAGTCAAGTCACCTTTTTGTGAGGGAAATTTACATCTATAAAGAAAATCTCCATTTGTAAGTGTATCTTCCTCTCTGTTTTAAGAGGACTCACGAGAGAAGATTCACTAGCTAGACTCACTCTAATAAACAGAGAAGACACTGACCTAAATCTGCATAACAAACCTTATCTTATTTACCTGTTTTCTCGGTCACCTTCTCATAATTGGCCATACTCAACAAGATTTTTCTTTGTTTTATCTGAAGATGGTATTTAAGCCTGACTTCATAACCATCCCTTTGAGATTTCCTCCTTTTTCTCAGCTTCTCCCATGTATACATGAAGTACACATGTTAATAAACTTCTGTGCCTTGTTCTCTTGTTAATTTGTCTTTTGTTACATAGTATCCCAGCTAATGATTCAGAAAGAATGGAAAGAAAATTATTTTTCTTCCTCTACAATTGCTATAATAAAATTAATTTATTTAATCTTCACAACAACCTTATGAGGTAAATATTATTATTATCACCCTTTTACAGGCAAAGAACAGGCATAGAGAGTGTAAGTAGTTGCCCAAGGTCACATAGCTAATAAAGGATGGAGTGATATGGCTCCAAAATTGCTACTCTTACGTTTTTGAAAGGTAAAAGAAGTATTCATAAATGACTGGTTATGATGATAACAATGTTACATGAGGAAGTGATACTTGATAAACTCTTACAGAAAAAATCACTTAAGTTACTGGTAACTGAGTTCAAATTCTTTGAATAGGTTTCTTGGGAAAGAAGCTGGACTTGTTTCTATGGCTTCAAGGGGAAGAATAGGACACAAAAAAGTTATATATTTTTTTAAAAAGACTTTATTATGCAATAAGTGCTTAAGATGAATTTTGGTTAATGACATATAAAAATGCATAATTACAGAGTTCAAGGGATGAAGTGTAGGTAAATGTATCTTCAAAAATAGTGGCAATATTTTGTACTATATTTAATGTTTGTGAACATCGGCTCTCTTTTCCCACTAAATGGGCAAAGATAGGTGGCTATCGATTATGAATTTGAAACCTTAATACCAACAGGCAATTCATTTCATAAGAAACATTTATGTTTTCCAAAAAGACAATCAGCGTGCTCTAATATTTGCATATATCTACATCTCATTTTACTTGATATACCTTCAGTTCAGATAATGAAGGTAGAGAGTAAGTGCTCTCTTTTTTCCTTAAAAAATATTACCAGGCAGAACATTTCTTGTTCTATTTCATTTCTCAATTTATTGAGTTAGCATTAAATCATTTCCCTAAACAAAGACAATTCTTACCTATTACCTGCATTTTCCTCTTTTCTTCAGTTCTCTGTATTTAGTAACGCATTTAGGCTGTCTATTTTGCTTTACAGATTTGGATAACTATCCACCCTCCAATTATAACTATAATTTTGACATAATATAGACATTATCAGATCACAAATTAGTCTCATCTACATGTCTTTTATATTCTGAGTCATTTCTTGTATATGATTCTTTATGTCTGTTTCTGTTATCTCTTTCTATCAAATTAATTTATACTTTAAATAGATTTTTTAAAATTTTAGTATTATTTTAATAGGTAATTAAAATTTGTGGATATTAAAATTCTACTATGGCATACCATAAACACCTTAAGTTTCCTTTTTCAGAATGTGGAAATAGTATATTCAAATGAGTGAAGATCTACCTGATTGTTCATAGAAAGAAAGTGAGCTCTCTTTATATATAAAATGAAACAAGGCTCCTCACCTTCTCCTACCTGTACTTTTACCTTTTGATACCTGATAATTCCAAGTGTTTGCTTATATATGCCTTTTAGGTGTCCCAATGTGATTCTGCAAAAACTGCTGGAACAGTGGTTATGAAATGTTTTAGAGGAAATTGCATGCGGTGATCCTTCACGTAAACTCTGTGCTACAAGGTGCGTGTCTACGTGTCTCTACAGTCTCTACCCTCTCTCCATGCCTTACAAAAAAGGGATAGAATAAAATGGATAGAAAGTGCTCCAAATATTCCACATCAGAAAGTAACATAAATTCTATATATGCATGGGATTCTGGAAGTCGAAGGATTGAGGAAATGGGGAGGAGGTGCTTAGAAAGTGAAAGAAAAGAATTACAAGAAGGAGATTAAAGGTGAAACCCTTAGAATATGCCTAGAGCTTGACTGCTATGAAGGGGCTGTCAGGGCTCAGAAGTCAATACCCCAAAGTATGGTGCTTTGGCATGCTGAATACTTTGAACTGAAGATTGGAAAGGCCTCAGAAGCGAAGTTCCTCTGACCTTCTCCTTCCCTCCTGTGTCTGCCCCTCTCTTTTTATCCCTCCTCACCTGCCCCCAAGAGACTCATGAAAACCAGAATTCCTCTTCTTCAAGGTGAGTTATTGAAATTAGAACTCCTCTCTCCAAAGCATAAATCCTAGAGAGGTCACTCTCTCCCTTCTCCTTTCTCCCTTGAAGACCCCATTCCAGAGAAGTCCTGCCCTGTATCAGTGAGGAATAAATGCTACACAGAAAGGCCAAGAAGAGTATAAACAGAAAGGTCGTTCCGGGCTTCCCTTCTCTCAGTCTATTACCATTAGATCACCCCCTTTTGGTTGTCCATTCTTCACAGAACCTAAGCATAAAAATGGACAGTTTTCTCTGGGTCTTTAGGTCTTCATTTTTGAAGGCTTCTGTGTCACAGAAAACTTTAATTAAATAAATTTATTAAGCTTTACTCTTGTTAACTTGTGTTTTGCTGTAGAAATGTTGGCCCTGACCTTACAGGCATTGACCAAAAATATAGTACCTAGATATTGGGTTGAACCATATAAAAATGCAGATATTAGACTATTTCTTGGCCAAAAAATTGGCAATTTTAAATGATTCAACCTGATTAATTGGTGTTTAATATTAGATTTGCTATAATTAATCTCATGCCTGTAATAAATTATGGAATTTATATACAATTTATAAGTCTTTTAATAACCTTTTAAGGAATTGAAAAGAGGTAAGGGCTTCTAATAAAAAGAGATTGAAGGCTGATATATACATATATACATATATTCATATACATATATGTATCTGTGTATATACTATATATCTGTATATATATATATATATGCATATGTATTTAATGTGTAGTACAGATGCTCCTTGTCTTACAATGGAGTTATGTCCTGATAAATCCATAGTAAGTCAAAATATAAATTGAAAATGCAATGAGCTGGGTGCAGGTGCTGTGTGTCTATAATCCTAGCTACTCAGGAGGCTGAAGTGAGAGGATTATTTGAGCCCAGGAGTTCAAGTCCAGCCTGGGCACAATATAAGGAGATCACATCTCTATAAAAAAACGTATTTGATACGCCTAAGCTACTGAACATCATAGCTTAGCCTAGCCTACTTTAAATGTGCTCCGAACACTTAAATTACCCTACAGTAATGTAAGATCATCTGGCAACACAGCACACTATAAAGCACCAGCTGTTACCCTTGTGATCACATAGCTGACTGGGAGCTGTGGCTTGCTGCCACTGCCCATCCTAACAAGAGAGTATCATTTTGCAAATCACTAGCCTGGGAAAAGGTCAAAATTCAAAATTTAAATTTCAGTTTTTATTAAATGTATATGGCTTTTGCAGCATGGTAAAGTTGAAAAATCATAAATTGGGGATTGTCTGTAGATCTCACATATACATATTTGCATTTAAAAAATAATAAAGTGAACACACTTTTACCATCTCACAGCTTAAGAAATAGGAAGTGCCTTATTTAAATATTAATTAAAGGCTTACTTTACATGGCATTTGGCCTTAAAAGTATCTGATTTAAAATAACATAAGGCAAAATTCAATCTGTAGTTTGAGGTAGAGGTCTATTTTTAAAATTCTCTGTGGAATTTCTTTTTTTTTGGCATTTTGACAGGTGGGAAGAAGAGATTTGGGAGAATATCTTTTTGTCTTATACTCACATGCAATGCTTTCTATGTTCTTTTTAAAGAAGTGCAACCTTAGAAATGTGCTTTAGTCTCACCCTAGCTAAAGGAAGGCATCAAGGGACGTGTGGAGGAAGAGGCTTTACTCTAGGGAACTCTGCGGGGGGCGCACTGTAGCTTTCTGTCAAGTCAAGTCAACAGGCAAAACTTGAAACATGTAGGTACCACACATGAGCAAAATGCAGCCAAAAATTCATCAGGTACACATTATTTGGAAAAGAAATATGAAATATATTTTGAAAAGTGTAATTCTAGAGGGAAAATACATGAGTTGATATATTACTTATACCTGGTTTTGTACTTCTCTTTCTCTGGTGAATTTTCTCACTAGACACAACTCTGAAAATTCAAAATAAATCTGGATTTGAATTGTTTAGCAAGAGTGAGTCAGTGTTTCAATATTGCTGTTGGGATGATAAATTAATAATCATACTAATAGATATTGAATTGGTGCTATGACTGTCTCCATTATATACTAAGGAACCTGAAATTCAGGACATCTTAGACAAAGCCACATGGATAATAAGTGGCAAAGTTGGATTTCTAGTCTAAGTTGTTGAACTCCAGCATTGTTCTTATAATCATTGCTTTATAATACCTTATTGTGACTACCACTTTAATGTGCTTATATACTGCATCGTATTTTTCTCATTTACATATAACATGTATGAAATTCTAATAGAAAACCTCACCATCCCTGGAGAGAATGAGCTATTGCTTGAAATTTACATCTCAAGTAAGATATATACACACACCTGCATGTGCACACTTGTGTGTATATAAACATTATTCATATGTATATATTCAGTATAGGTGCATATGTATATTTAATTCAACATGCATAAATATCTATGCACATAAAAGGGGTAAGCAACCTACTAATTTGAATATTCTCAAAGTTCTTACCATCCTCCCAGAAATGTAGAACTTGTTAGAAAATTAAACATGATAGAGTTTGTGTTTTTCTGTTTTTGCCTGTTTTTTATTTTTGCAAAGAGATTTTATTACTTTTAAATTTTAGAATCTACATAGGCTTGATTATATAGCTATCCATGTATTGCCTATTTATTAATAGTAATTCACATTTTTTCATTAATTTTGAAAAATTACTTTTTAGTATTGTGCTTCCCCATTGATGGGTGATTTGGAAGCTTTTAAAGCTACAGAAAGACTAAAAGTATGCAAGCATTAAAAATATGGAAGGATTTAGATATGGAAATATTCAAAACATGAAACAAGTTATGAGTGTACTATGGACACTTTTTGTGTCCTTAGTATCACTTCCCATTTCACTTTTCTCCAGAACCCTGATTTCTGTTTTGTATCCATGAGTTTCAGAAGACATAGGCACCACATCAAATTCTAGGATAAAATGAATAAATGATGCTCAACAAATTAGTGTGCGCCATTCTCCCATCAAAATGATTGATCATGGTGGGCACGTGATCTCAGTCAGTACAAATCAGAGCGTATTTTCAGCTTTTGCAGAAAGTTGGGACATATGTAGTCTCTCTCTGCTTGAGAATTTGGTGTGCAGATGTAAGTCCTGAAACTACCATTACCATTTTTCTACTTGCAAGAAGACAGCCTGAAACCAATGTGAGTTTCCAGAAAAGAAATAACCAAGAGAATCAGAGAGAAATAGAGTTAAAGGTCCAATCAAGCAGTCTCTGAAATATACCTACATCTGATCTTTACAATTATGTGGGTTAATTTCTTTATTTTATTGTTTAAACCTATTAACTGTGTCTTATGTTATTTGCAGCAAAGAATATTATAACCATTAAAAGAAACATTAAGGATATCGGTTTAATATTTAGAAGATTTCCAAAATGAAGTTGGCTTCATCTAAATATCAAGCAAATCCAATATACATGTTCAAGGCAAAAAAAAAAAAAAATCCCTTGACTTTAACAATGAATTTTTAAGAGCAAATTCAATGTTCCTAATATCTATAAATTTTTGCCTTGAAATATTGTCAAAAATGGAGACGGTTCTTATGAACTCTTAACAGTAAAGCAAAATATAGTCAAGTAAAAAAAAAAAACACACACAAATAGAGTGTCCATTATGTACAATGGCAAAATGAATGTGAAGATAAATAAAATTCAAAACTTGTAGTTCAGTTAATTATATCACTTCTGTAGTTCCAAATAAATATTTTTACCTTTCATTAAACTCTCATAGACTTAAGAAATCTCATGACTGTCTTTCCATACTTCCTATCTTCTTTTCTTCCTTCTGTTCATTATTCAAAAATATTCATTGTGGACTTACTATTTGTGAAACAATATACCATTTCCCATGAAAACTGAAATGAGTAAGCTCATTAATTTTAGGAAAGAAAGATAATAAGCAAGAATAAGACAAGTAAATACAAATAGAGGTAATATGAATAGAGGTTTTGCTTTGTTTTCTTTTTCAAACAACTGAAGGAAGAGATTAAATAAAACCCCCCAAACAACTAAAAGGTAGTTTTCAAACACATATAAATATGCTAGAAATTATTGTTGTTGGAAAACACAAAGAAAAAGGCGTTTCAATACAGATGAATTATAAAATTCAATTCAAATGGTATATTTATGAAGTTTCAAATTTATATTACAAAGTATTTTTTAGAAAGCAGGGCACATCATACTTGTTCTGAAAATAAAAATTCCATCTACATTTTAGCTTCTCTATCACAACAAGGATGTAACTCATTAATGATTAGGTTTTCATGGGGAAATAGGCTTTAAAAACTGATATCCTCTAGGACAGCTCCTGCTTTGTTAAGATAACGAACATGAAGCAACCTGCCTACTGACAGTTAACAACTTATCTGACAGCAAGACAGATTCAATCATAGAATCACATTGACTCACTGGACTTAGGATGAACCAAGCATTAGAGTGGGACAAAGGCTATATAAACACTTGAAAAACTTTGTAAGTAGCCTAAGCCCTAAGTGAATATCACAAGTACACGTAATATAAATTCATTAATAAGCTACTAAATGATTGATAAAGTAAATCTGTTTTCAGGGTTTTTATGATTTTAAGATAGGCCAGAAGGAATATTGACACATTCTGTTTTATAACTATCTTTCTTTAAAGGGTGTAGTTTTTAAAAAAATAAAGGAAAAATTCACAGTATGTTTCACAATTGTTTATATTATTTTATGAATTGAAAAAGATTCCATATAGTATAGTACAATTCCCCTGAAATCCAATTCTAAATGATTTCCAGCAGTGCACACTAGATATATTTTTTTAGTGCATATCATGCTTCTTACTAAATTTGTCAAACAGTCATTTGTGTTGATTTTAGATTTATTGTGTTTCTTTGGAGAAGTTATATCCATGCAAATGCAACAATAAGTAAATTTATATAATATTTTGTTAGCATTTACTATAGAGATAAAAGACCATAGGTTTTGAAGACTTGTTTTAAAATTAATACCAAAAACTCTTCAAAAAAAGTAAGAATCAGTGGTCATGAGAGGGAGTAAATAAGGAAAGAACACTGAATTCTACCCTCTCCATCCCTTTTAAGTCATCTTTAGCAAATCTTAAAAGTATGACCAATGGAAAACCATTGACCTAGTCCAAGAAAACAAATAGTATTTGTAATATTTATAACTATGTTTCACATATATGTTTTTTGATCTTCACAAAAACATTATGAATTATCTTTGATATTCCCAATTTATAGTAGAAATTAATTATATAAAAAGTTAAGTAACTTGCACTGTTATATAACAAATAAGATAGAGTTAGCTATTAATAGTTGCACAGTTGGGAAAAGAACATAAAATAGTTTGTTTTGACTTCTATCCTCATCAGTGAAATGTATTTTGGAATATATCTTGGTATATAGTCTCAATACTCTTTGATATTTTTAGGTCACCAAAATATTTCTTGAATTTTTAATAGCCAATTACTCAGCGACCTTGGAATTGACACATAAACTTTAGTGGAATTAATTACATTTTGTATCTCCTTGCCAATTATATCCTTGGATCCCTTGCAATTTTATTATACTTACTTTGACCTCTTAATTGATCAAAGGTATTACTAGAGAATAGAAACAAAATCCCCTCCAATTTTATGAATTCTGGGTAACTAGAAAACTCAATTTAAAAATCTGGACACCAAAACCTACTTGTAAATATGTACTGAAATCAGATGTATGCAGTAAGAGTATAATGCAAGCTAAGTTTCTGAAATAGCACTTTTTGTTTCTTTGTCAAGAAAATTGGAATGGAAACAACAAAGAGGCTGGGATCTTGTGCAAAAGTATGACTATTCAAGTTTGTTCCTCTTCCTAGAGATTTCTCCATCTAATCCAACTGACCGAAGTCCAGTTATCATTCAAGCATTTTAAGTGTTAAAAGAAAACTTTCTTTTCTCTCCAAATACCTCCTTCCCTCATGCCAATACACACAGACAGAATTGACAACTCCCTTCCTCCATGAATTTCATTACGTTTCACTACACATAGCAGCAGAAGCAATTACTATATGTATTTTTGACATGTTTGTTTCCTTTTATTGAGAATCCTCTATTATTTTTCTTTCTGACTTAATTTGCTACATTAGAATATAGAATATTGTATATTTTTTGTAAATGATGAATGGATGGATGGATGAAAATACATCTCATATGTTTTCACTGTTGTTTGTAATTATAATAGCTACTCACTCCACTAAAAAATATGTCATGTCCCATAAGCTGTTTTAAATTATTTATTCTTCAGTTAGGGTGACCGACTTTCCCAGTTTCACCAGGACTGTCCTGATGTTAGCACTAAAAGTCCTACGTCCCAGGAAACTTCTCAGTGGGACATAATGGAACAGTTAATCACCCCATCAGAAAGTTAGTATCATGGCTCTAATTTTATAATTGGATTGAGGAGACACAGAGAGATTACTAGTGATTTGCTTAATGTCACACAGCTGATGAATTACACAGGCGAGAGTTAAACTTTCTAAGTCAAGTTCCCAAGATTTTAACTACTATGTTATATAACTCATTACATATTTTTAGTGTCTTCTCACTTATTTTCATACTATGATTATAAAGATCTAAGTACAATGTTTAAAAGAGGTAGTATGTGTACATATATTTGTTTTAGAAGCATATTTTCTGATATTAGAATAGCTAAGCTAAAGTAGATTGCTTTTAACATTTGCACAAAATGTCATTGCCCATTCTATAGTTTACAGTTAGTGCCCTCAGGTTTATGGGAGTATTTCAAAACACTATAAATCTGGCATTTATTATGATTATTGATAAACTTATGAATTTAGTTCACTAGCTCTTTCTATAAATTTTATTTAGTCTTTTTAAAGTGTATCTCTTTTTTCTTCCTTCCTTTGAATGTTTTTTTGAAATTGAAATAGTCTTGAGTTTGCCTCATCAGTACCTGATTATTTATTTGTACATACACTTCTAAGTTAGGAGTTATTTTAATTCATATTTTAAATTTTTTACCACTGTCTATCTTTTGACTTCCACCTAGATTACTGGGGCATCTGCTGTTACTCTATCATCCAACAGAAGAAAAAATATCTTTCTGGTTTTTTTGGGAACAACTGGTTTTCTATTATAGTTTGCTATGATGTTTTTAGGTGGGGCTGTATTTATATTCATTCAGTCTGGGATTTGTTGTGCCTCTTGAATCTGAATATCTGTTTCATCAGGATTTAGAAATCCTCCTCCATTTTTCTCTTTACATTTTTATTTCTCCCAAATTCTGTGTTTTCTACTTCTAGAAACTGATCGAACACTGGAACCACTGTAAACTCATTTCTCATATTTTAGTTTCCAGAATCAGGCAGATCATGTAATTTGAAACCTCAAGACATAGGACAACAATTCTGACTTGGAGAAAACGTTCAATGACTTCAGGGAAAAAATCGTCACTTGTGTGAAACTTTAAACATCAATATATATTAGGTTATTAAGTATGAAATGTCTGATGTCCTTAAGTCTAAGTTTGACATTTCACTTTGACACTTCTTGTTTTATTTTTATTGTGAAGATACATCCTCCTTCTTTCAAATGCATATTTTGGCTTGTGATTATCTTGCAATTTTTTAGAACAATTTTTGTTAAACCATGGATAAGTCAAAAAATTAGTATTATTTTCAAATATGAGTTCCATCATGGAAGCAATGCATTGCAGACAGCTCAAAATACCAAGCAAGTGTTTTCTATACCATATTGTCATGTGTAATGAAAAATGGATTCTTTTTGACAGTCATAAGCATTTGTCACAATGGTTGGATAAAGATGAAGTGCTGGCCAGGCACTGTGGCTCATGCCTGTAATCCTAGCACTCTGGGAGGCTGAGATGAGAGGATTGCTTGAGGTCCGGAATTCAAGACCAGCCTGAGCAAGAGCAAGACCCTATCTCTACCAAAAGTAGAACAAAACTTAGCCAGGTTACTAAAAATATTTAATAGAAAAAATTAGCCTGGTGTGGTGGTGCATGCCTGTAGTCCCAGCTACCAGGGAGACTGAGGCAGAAGGATCACTTGAGCCCAGGAGTTTGAGGTTGCTGTGAAGGCTGACACCATGGCACTCTAGAACAGGCAACAGAGTGGGTCTCTGTCTCAAAAAAAAAAAAAAAAAAAAGAAAGAAAGAAAGAAAAGAAAAGAAAAAGAAAAAAGATGAAGTGCCAAACACAGTTCAAAACTGAGTATTCATCAAGAAAAGCTAATGGTGTCTGTTTGGTGGTCCAGCACTGGTATTATCCACTACAGCTTCATGAAATCTGGTCAATTGATTATAGTGTATGTCTACTGCAACCAATTGGATGAAATGATAAGGATGCTTGTGATTAAGCAGCCAAGGGTCAATAGAGACAGGCCAATCTTCTTGCAAGACAATGCTTAACCACACGTTGCACAAACAACTCTGTTAAAACTACGGCAGCTGGACTTGGAAACTCTGTGTCATACACCATACCACCAGACCTTGGACCAACTAACTACCACTTCTTCCAGGCTTTGGACCACTTCTTGCAATGAAAAATATTCAATTCTCAACAAGCTGTGGAAAATGCCTTTTGTGATTTCATCACCACTGGCTCTCCAGACTTCTTCACTGATGGCATAAATAAGCTAGCGTTATGATGGAAAAACTGTATCGTTAGTTTAGGCACATACTTTAATTAATTGTATTGCTTCTTGTTTGAGATGTAATAAACTACACTTTTGATTTGGAATCAGACATTTCTTATTTAATGACCTATAGTTTGTTTTTTCTTATTGTGGGCAAGTGTATGTGTGTAATTGGGGGGGGGAGTTTACATTAACTCTTCCATATATAGATTTTAAATCACTTCCCTGTTTTCCATTCTTTACCATATATTTCCATTTTACAGCACTTGATGTCTCCAAATTCTTAGCTCTTCAGATTCTGTGAGTTAAATCAGCCCACACATCCTGCTGTTCTTTAGGTCGTGACTTCCTTCATTCTGAAAGTCATTTACAGTTACCTCATTTATTTTCTATATTTGAATATGGATTAATTGCAGTGGTTTTATTGTTCTATTTTGTTCAATCAAAGAATAAGTTTAAGTAGCTGGTATTGTATTAACATTTAGCAATTTGCTTATTCAAACATACACACGCATATGCACACACACATCCTGGTGTGAACAGATCTTGTTCAAGTATGAAGAATATAGTTATTCAAAATAATCTCTGCATATATACAAGTAGTAGTAAAAGTTGGAATCAGGTTGGAGCCAGTCTTAGGGAATATTTCGGAAAAGATGTGTGAGAAATTGGTCAGGTAGGAGAAAAATCTATTTTTCAAGAAGGATGGCAACATGAATTAGTAGATATCAAGATGTCCTTTGGAAAATACAGTTATTCCAAGAGATGGAGTTCAGTAGAAATCCAAGTTTGGCGATTAAAAGCACATTGTTGTGATGAAGGGAGGAGAGTATTTCACTAATAGGTTGATGTGGTAGAGGAATCAACATATTAGTTGATAGGAGGTATCAATGGAATGAAAATTCTATACCACTGTAAACAACCATAGTTGATAATAATATATAGAGTTTCAAATAGCTGGAAGGAGGGCATTGAAAGTACCCAATACAATCAAATGATACATGTTTGAGATGATGGGTGTGCTAGTTACCTGGATCTGATCACTGTACAATGTGTGTATTGAAATATCATTTTGTTCCCCACGAATTATAGAATTATTATTCTATAATAATAATAGTAAAAATAAATTAAAATCTCATACTCTATAATAATAGCAACTTAATGTGTGTCAAGTTCTGTTCTACTCATATTAGATAATTTCATTGAATACTCATGGAAATTCCCAAGAGAGATATTTTTATATCTCTGTTTTGTATACAAAGAAATTGAGTTGACATTAACCAAGCTTCCCACAACATAGTTAAGAATAGTTACACTTCATATACACTTCCTCAAAGATCTATATGTGATAGCAGTATTAATACACCTTGAATAAACGGTTTATAAAATGCCTGATGTTTTTACATAAACTGGCCTAAATCAACCAAAAACAACAAAAACCTATTAGAAAACTTTTGTGAGAACTAAGTACTTTAATTTGAAACAAAAGGACAGATATACAAAGCATACAATTTTCTTGGAGATTTATTATCAAAATTAGCTTACTAAAGGTCCTAATAAATTCTACAGTAAATATATCTGTGTAACTTCATTAATATCAGCATTTCCCACACCTATTTACATAGGAAATACTTTTCATTTTCATATCACATTTCAAAAAAATATTGTTTAAAGGGTGTTAAATAGATTTCTGGATTTAAAAAATGGCCCCTAGCATTTTACAGTTTTGTCTGGTAAGATGATGTGACATGTGGACTAGGAATTATCAGGTTTGTCTATTTATTTATCTAACTAGCTATTTAGCTATGTAGTGTTAATGGAAAAACCCTAACTCTGTAAAATAATTTTAAAGAGGTTTATTCTGAGCTCAAAAAGCATTGAGCAAGTGGTCCCTGTGGCGATTTGGTTACAGTTTGGTTTTATACATTTTAGAGAGGCAAGAATTTCAGATAAAATAATATTAATAAATTAATACACAGAAGGTGTACATTGGTTTGGCCCAAAAAGATTGGACATCTTAAAGTGGGGGCTTACAGGTTTTAGGTGGGTTCAAAAATTCTTTGATTTGTAATTGTTTAAAGAAATAATGCTTTGTCTAATGGCTTGAGATGCTCTAAGAAATCTGTTAGAGACAAGCCACAGTACACCCACTCAAGACATCTGTTAAGCAAATTTATTACTTAGATGATTTAACCTTTGCTTTGCCTGGTCCTGTTAATAATTTACTATCTTATTGTCTGAGGTGTTTCCAACCTCCCTTTCCTCCATGGCCAGGAACTCAGTTTCAAGGTTTTTCTGGGGTCCCCTTGGCCAAGAATGTATCCGTTCAGTTGGTGTGGGGCATGCTTAGGATTTCATTTTAGTTCATACTAGCCATCTTTCTCAACTTTGGAAAACATAAAAGGGAAACAAATTAATCCAATCAAAATTAGCTACCAATTTTTCAAATTCCTTTTCAATTTCCATCCAGTGGTGTTTATGCACAGATATTTTTAAAAATTAGGCATGGTGGTTCACACCTGCAATCCTAGCATTTCGGAAGGCCGAGGTGGGACGATCACTTGAGGCCGGCAGTATAAGACCAGCCTGAGCAACACAGTGAGACTCTGTCTCTACAAAAAATAATTTTTAAAAAAGCAGACAGGTGTGGCAGCATGTGCCTGTAACCTAGCCACTCAGGAGGCTGAGGCAAGAAGATCACTTGAACCCAGGAGTTTGAAGTTGCAGTAACCACGGCACTCCAGCCCTGGTAACAGAGTGAGACTCTGTCTCAAAAAATAAAAAGAAAGAAAGAAAAAGAAGTAATATATATATAATAGAAGTTGTTTATGTAAACCATCATTGCTAATTAGAAATTCTGAGGTAACTGACAAGAAGTTTATGTTCAAATCTGTGGCCATTTTAGTCCGTTGTTCAAGGTGCCTAGTAACATTCAAATCGCTTTTCACCCTTCGGTATTAAACTGGATTGGTCTCCAGTCAGGTGAATGAGACAAATGATTAGACCTGAATGTTAAATAGAAAGGGAAAAAAAAATCCCCTCAGATAATAGTGTTGTTTTAATTCTCTCATGGCAATTTACGAAAGAACATTAGGTAGTTCCAGTTGCCTGCTTCAAACTATTAAACTATTATGGCAATTCAAAGCTTCCTGAATAAAATTTTAGAAGAAAAACAAATCCAATTCCTAGCAATAATCATTTGTGAAATAATAAAGCTTCACAATATTCTTTGTAAGTTTCCATTTCTTGCTATGAAGTCCCAATTTATTTTCATTTATCTTGCATTTTAAGTGTTCTCGAACATGATTTGAAAAGACACTTTGTACTGAATGCCTGCTCAGCATGGATGATTATTTGTGATTGTGCTGTTTAATCAATAGTATCGGCCATTCTCTTTTTAAGAATGCTCATTCCTTGCACAAAAAACAAATGGTTGTAATTTGTCTTCAACAATATTAATTTAATGTAAAAATGATAACGATTCATATAAATATATTATTTCACTCATTGAGTAGATAGATGTAATTATGTGAGGAAAAGTTCTTTTCTCAGCTCTAGGCTTGAAGGTTGTTGAAAAAAGAAAAAAAGCTAGGCATATATACTGCGTATAACCAAACAGTTTTACTTTAATGGGTCAATAAACAGTAAACAGATATAAACACTGAAACAGCAGACTATCTTGGCCTTACAAAAATTAGTAATTTTATACACACAGGTCCCAGACCTAATTAAAACACAGTAGATCAGAAGATGGGTTTTCTGGTTTCCTATCCTGTGCTTTTTCATCACAATGATACTAATGTCTTACACACCTCAGGCATTTTTCATTTAAAAAAGAGCTGCTAGGATATAAAGTTTGACCTCCCAACATATCTATTAGGGATAAATGGCAGAAGTTAGATCAGATAGGTAAGAAGGCTTGCCTAAAATCTCAAAACTTGTTTATGAGTAGAGCTGAAAATAAAACTGATGTTTTTAACAATCTTACATGACAATACTGTGCCTCATTTAAATATATTCTAGTTGAAAAACAACTAAATAGGGCATAGTGTTATTAAAGATGTTTTTAGTATATGTTTAATACATTAAGTAACATATTTAGAATTCAAAATATAATTTGAAAGAGTTTACAGCTAAAACAATGGCTAACAGTTTGTATAATATCTTTCAGCTTCTAATATTCTTTCTCATGTTAATCCCTCAAAAATTAAAATGCCTACTTATTTGAAGCAAATGTGTCTATAATTATTAGTTTAGCTATATTTAAAGAAAAAAATAAATAATTTAAAAATAATCAGTCTGTAATATAATCTCTTGAAGGGGAAATGTATTATTTTACTAGCTCTGCACTACTTTTTTTTCTGAGAACACCATCTTCCCTTCTTTGAAAAAATGCTTCTTCACCCGTCTGCCATTTGAGCAATATAGAAACTGTCATTTTCTTAAGTGAAAATGCATCCCAGATCACAGCTATTGGTCAACATTTGGACACTTGGTCCAAGCTGAGGCAGTACTAGTTCTTGACAACCAAGGCTACAGGGATGAGCATGTGGCTCAAGTCAGTTCTTTTCCAGAAATTTTCTAGTTAGAGCTGAGTAACGATATTCTTGTCCTGAGGTTTTCAGGACAGGAAGCCAGACATGCTACCAGCAAAGTTCTCTTATACATGAGTATCCGGTATAAAAAGGTGAAGCCAATATGTAGATAAGCAAAAATAGATTATCATGCTAGCTTTCGGGTCTCTGGTTTGCTTTACTTCTAAGACCAGGCACGTTCCTGCTTTTTTAGGTTTCATTGTGTTATTCAACAAATAACACCAAAATGCCACCCCACCCTTCCCCTCATACTGAGATTTTCTTTCCTTAAAGCCAATTTAAGTTGGGTTTCTTTCACTTACTACTTTAGGGGTTGCATATTTTAGTGAATCATTTTCCTTTAGGAACAAATAGGGACCCAGCTTTATTCTTACTTTCTGCCTCAACATCCTAATGAATGAATGCCTTCTGTTCTGAAGGTGAATTGAAGACCTAAAAGGGATGCGAGTGCCAATCATCCCCCAAAAGAGTATCTCTTTTTGGGCCACCTTTCTTTGTATTCCCTTCTAAATTTGCTTATTCTTCTATATCCATTTTATTTAGTCAATATTTACTGCATGTTCTCACCTAGACTTAAGAGATCCTGGACAAAATGTTTTGTAGCCAAATGCATTCTTGTAGCAAGACATTGGATAAAATGAAGATTCTACTTTTTTTTAAAAAAAGGGAAAATTCAAAATTGTATTTAAAATTTTAGCATGAGATTAAGGAAAAATTACTTTTACATCTGAATAAGGGGAAAAATAGATTTAAAAAAGGTAAATAAAAAGTGTCAGAGAAATAAAAAATATTAAAAATGAAAATTATCAGACTAACAGATTTCTGACCATGTTAATGAGCAGGAAGATAACTAAAAATATGAAGTTCTACGTTTTTTTTTTTTGTTTTTGTTTTGTTTCTTTGTATTTAGACTTTTTACAAAATTGGTTTCTTCAAATTTTTAGCTTTTTAATAATATATTTAGAATATTACACAACAGTACTTTAGGATTCAGACCTCAGACCAAAATAAAAATTACATAAAACTAACAGTAAATTTTTTAAATGTAAACGTTAGACACTAAAGACAACCTTTCAACATAAAATCATTACTTACATGATATTTTAAAGTAGTCATAAGCAAATAAAGACAATAACTACCTGTCTCTTATTTTATTATATGATTATTATAATACATATAAAACATGTTTATTCATTGATTCATTTATAAATATTTGCTGTTTTTAAAAGTACTATACCAGGTAACCGGGTCAGGGCTACACCAGTGAATATGGTAAGTAAGGTTCCAACTCTTATGTTGCTTATAGTGAGTACTTAAAGAATATGTAAAGAAATAAACAAAATGATTGCAGAATGTGATTAAGTATCTGTCATAAAAACATAAGCAGGATGGTGCAAAACAGAGTTCTTGGTGCAGACACCTTGGAAAGGGTCAGAAAAACTTGTTAAAGAGGTCAAATTTAAAGTGAGATTTGAGCTGGGAAAAAACCATCCAAAGTAGAGCTGACAATAATAGCAGTGACCAAGGTAGGATAAAAATGCTTGAGTGTTTCAAATAATAGGCCAGTGTGGCATGGATGAAATGAACAAGAACAGAAGGATGAAAAGAAATTAGACAAATAGACAGGAGCCAGATTACATAGAAACTTGTAGACTATAGTGAATGATTTTAAATTTATTCTATAACACTAAAGAGAATGAAGGAATTTAGGCAGACAAATTACATGTTCTTATTTTCAATATTAAAAGATAACATGCTGCCCTTTGTAGAATTGGTTGAAAATGATCAACCATGGAAGATGGAATGGCAAAAGTTCCACTAAGGTCACCATTGATTGTAGTATTCTAAGAGACAAATTCTGGTGGTTTAGCATAGTGTAAAGATACTAAATATAAAGAAAAGCAGATGTATATGAGATTATTTTGGAGATAGAACCAAAAGGACTTAGGGGCAGATTGAATATGGGGGTAGATGAGAAAAATGGAAGAATTTCTAGGTTAAATAAACAAATAGAAACCTCAAAGACAAAGAGGTGAACAAAAAGCTGATGCTGAGTTGCCTATAGGAAAATGTAATCAGATACAAAGCTATAAACTTGGGAGCTTGGGTGTAAGAGTCTAGGTAGGCCACCTGGTGCACGCAATATGAGAATTGGAACTGAAAGTTCTACATTAAGCCACAAGTCGTGAATGGCTGTTTGTCTACGCCCTCTATAATGGAATCATGAAACACTGTGCCCACTAACTCAGGAAAGCGTGTAGAAATAGACTGATTCCTCTTTTTAGAGGATTTATATTTTATTCCCAGAAGTATCTCTTGCATTTGACAATATGAACACAACAGGAATATTGGCACTGGACACCAGATTTGAGTGACTGGAGAATAAACTAGAGGTAAGAAAGTGGTAATAGGCAACACACACAACACATTTGAAGAGTTTTGCTGTGGAATAAAAAAACAAGAAGTGAGGCCTAGCCTCTTAAGACACCAGATATAAGAGCACTGTGGAAGGCTACAGAGAATGGTCCAGTAAAGAGAGAAAGAGAGAAATTAGTAATACAGAAATAAGAAAATCTACATTGAAACTATATTTAATTTTTTTACTAAGATAAATTTTATTTTAAAGTCATGAAAATATCAATCATCCCTCAGACAACAGAATTAAAAAAATCAGAACTTATAACTTACAGCAATAATAAAAAATATTTCTCATTTATAGTTATTCTGAAACTATGAACATTTTTTCAAACACTTTTTCCATCTGAAGTCTAACTGGACTCTGCTATATAATTTTGATGATATTAAATTTACATTCACTTGAAAGAAGCAAAGTTTTAAACCCAGATAACAAAAGCATGACATCAAATCCCAAGAGAATCCATAGATGTTGAGTCTCTTCAAAATTTAAAAATATGTAGTTTAAAAAAAAATCTGTTTTCATTTTACTCATAAGAATATTTTATTATTGCAACCTGGCTTCACCTTAGTCTTTGTTATTCCTAGTTAATCTAGAAAAATTTATAACAAATTTCATTTTTACAAAGGCAAATCCATAAAAGCATGTGTAGGTCTTTAAATTGTGAATTTGGCACATTTACTTCAAATGTCAAAAACAGCATCCTAGCATCTGCAAAGCAGTTGCCTGATACAAAGCATTCTAAAAAGACTGATATTTTTATAACAATATTAGAGAAACTATATATGGAAAATATAAAGTATAAGCTTTTCTTATTTTGTAGTCTATAAATACAATAAACTTAGTGATCTCTGTGAGTTCTTAAAAATTTATTGATATCCCTATTTTCAGATTGTGAAAAATAAAATTTATACCAACCCAATTATTATTATAACTGATTTAAAAGATTAGTATCTTTATCAGACAATCCTAATATAAACCAAAAGTATTTATAAAACGCATGTGTATATATGTATATGTATGTGTGTATAACATATATAAGAACATATACAATAGCCATTTATTTGGCACTAATACATATTTTGTAAGGAGAAAAACAATCTAAGATATAACCACTACATAGGATTTTGCTATTTGTGCCTCTTCTATTGCCTTTCCCACCTCTTCTCTTGCCTTTTCCCCCTCTTCTCCTGTATTAAACTTCCACAGATTATGTGTGATTATTATCAATGCATTGCAGTATAAATTAATCATTTAGAAATAAAATAGTAATTTTATAAATTACATTAAAGCTTATAACTTCTTTCTGATATCTAAGAAGACTTATGGTTGGGTGGGCTTTTAACACCCCAGCATCTGAAGATGAAGGATATAAGTAGTAATGGTAGTTTTTATGATCATGGCATATTCTCAGTAAGAGGTTTAGGAATTAGTTTAGGAGTTGATAAAGTCTTTGTGAAGATTTTAGAATTTTTGGTCTGGTATACTGTATAAATCCCATGGATTAAGAGAGGTCATTTAGTCCATAAAAGACTTCTAATATTCTGTTTGCTAAATGATGCCAGTCAGAATTTCTATTATCTCTGTATGCTAAGGACAAGAACTTTGAAGTTTGAACATGGAGATAAGTCTAGGTTTTTCTAACAAAACATGGCAATATTTTTATGTCAGAATGAGTAGTAAAGTTTGAGTGTGTTGCTTCTCACCAAGAATATATTGGTGTTTCTACATATTACAGCCTTTTGGAATCATAGATATGCTAGACATTTCAGACTTCATAACAAAGCAATGATGAAGAATCTATCAATAATAATGAATGGAGCTTCTTGGTAGAACTGTATGTTTATTCTGCACTCCAAATTGTCCATTATTATATGGCCACTATTCTCTGATTCAAGAGGAGTCATAATTCTACTTAAATTTTCTTCCATAGTAGATTTTCACACGTTCTAAGTTCAATTGTTTTAATCCAGAATAAGGTGAATTTGAATTCTTTTAGCAGATGATAAAAATTCTAACAACTTTTGAATCTCAGATTTGTGTTTATCAAGGTATTCATTCTGAGGTCCATTTAGCATCTACTTAGATACACATCCCTCACTGATTGATCACTAGAGACAAATTGTCTTCTAAAGGGCTTATCTCTAATTATTTCATGGATTTACTCTTTCCCAGGTGCCCAGCTGTTCCAATTGCATTTTAATTCTCTACTGGGACTTCTAACTTTTTCCTCTTTATCCTCCTTTCTTGTCTAAGTTCATTGCAGCTGTCCAGTGCCATTAAAGCTGATTTCATTCTCTTCTTTACTTATGAGCAATCATAGCAGCATTTCTAAAGCAATACCAAATGTGATAACAAAAAAAATAGATAACAATTCAATCATAAATAAAGGCTAAGGTTTTTACTATAGCTTTAAAATCTAGCTTGATTAGTCAAGGAATAAAAGAAACTTTGATAACTAGAGTAGAAATACTTTTCTCTTTTCATATTTCATTGTCTGCTTCTTCCAGAGTTTGTTAATCAACATCTATTTTATTTTCATTTATTTGTATTAATTTACTTATTTTTACTTAACAAATAATATTTGTGTATATTTATAGGGTGCAATGTGATATTTTGATTTATGTATACATTGCAGAAAGATTCAATCAAGCTAATTAACATATCCATCACCTTACCAACTTATTTTTGTGTGTGTGGTGAGGATGTTAAAAATCTATTATTTCAGCAACTTTGAAATATAAAATTCATTATTACGAACTGCGATCACTATGTAGTGCAACAAATCACTGAAACTTATTCCATTCCTCCAGTCTAACTGAAAATGTGTGCCCTTTGATCAACATCTCTCTTTTCCCCGTTTCTCTTCTCCATATCTCCCTTTGTTAACCATCTTTCTATTCCCTGTTTCTATGATATATTAATTAGTTTTTTTCCTAGATATATTTTTATCCATCCAAATCAACCACCAAAAGAATTCTTAACTTAAAGAAAATAAAACTTTAATTGCTTAATGTTATTATAGCGGTTAGGCATGTTTTAACTTGGACATATTTAGGAAGTGCAAGGGATGCTTACAAGCAAAAAGTTAAAACAAGCACTGGATTAAGAGTCAGAGATGTGCTTTGACTTATGATTTATCACCATGTAGGTAAATCTGTTGAGCAAAAACTCATTGACCACCATTAGTGGAAAATATAATATCAACTCCTTGTTTTAAAAATTAATAATTCAGGTCAAAATTAATCCATTTACCACTATTCCTCTTTAGGAGAAACTGAAGGAATATTTTTTACTACTGAAGAATGACAAAGATAGACTATGGGTAGATGCCCAGTAATGGGATTGCTGGATCAAATAGCAATTCTACTTTTAGCTCCTTGAGGTATCACCATATGATCCAGCAATCCCATTACTGGGCATCTACCCAAAGGAAAAAAAAAGTATTTCTATAAAAAAGACATCTGCACTCAAATGTTTATATCAGCGCAATTCACAATTGCAAAGATGTGGAAACAACCCAAGTGCCCATCAATACATGAGTGGATTAATAAAACGTGTGTATGTATATCATGGAGTTCTACTCAGCCACAAAAAACAGTGGTGATCTAGCACCTCTTATATTATCCTGGATAGACCTGGAGACCATTCTACTAAGTGAAGTATCATAAGAATGGAAAAACAAGCACCACATGTACTCATCATCAAAGTGGTCTTAACTGATCAACACTTATGTGCATATATAGTAGTAACATTCATTGGATATCCAGCAAGTGAAAGTGGGGAGGAGGGGATGGGTATATTCACACTTAATGGGTGAGGTGTGCACCATCTGGGGGATGGACGAATTTGAAGCTCTGACTCTGGGTGGTGCAAAGGCAATATATGTAACCTAAACATGTGTACGCCCATAACATGCTGAAATAAAAACAAAAAACAAAAACAAAACAAAGACTACATTAGAAAATCACATTTTCAAACCAAAATGAAATACTTAATTCAGGCAAGAGTCATTAATGGATACTAAAAGTAATTCGTGAAATATAGAAGGGAAATAAGCTCTCTCCAAGTTGCCTAATTATGACCCAATGCATTATTTGCTAATTTGAAAGGGAAAACATACTTTTAGAAAAGAGTTGTCTTGCTGTTATCATCTTAATCAAATTCTCAAAATAGCATATTTCATAGTGGGACAAATTTGTTTCCAATGTAATAAATAGTGTCCATAAAACTGATGAACTAATCTAATCTTGTCAAAATGTTTAACATGAATTTAATACTATGAACAGGAGTTTGCAAAGATTTTTTATCTATGGGTAGAGAGTAAATATTTTAGATACTTTGGGTCACATACAGTCTCTGTTGCATATTGCTCTTTCTCTTATTTTATTGTTTGTTTATTCATTTATAAATAACCTTTACAATATAAAAGTCATTCTTAGCCTGAATGTTGTTTAAAAACAAGTTGCAGATGGGATTTTGCCCAAAGGTCATGGTTTATTTCCCTCTGATGTGAAGGAAGGTTGAAAAACCCTGTAAGAAAATGATTGCACAAACCCCAAATATGGGATGTTCTAAAAAATAATTACTCTTCTCTTTTTAAAAAGTAAATGGCATAAAAATATAAATTAGGGAGTGGGAACTGTCTAAATATAAATAGCACTAAAGAGATAAAACTAAATGGAATACATAAACCTGAATTGTATACATGAAGTGGGATCTTGCTTTAAGTTATTTTTACAAACTATAAAAGACATTTTAGAAAACTTTTATTTATTCAAAAGTAAATATACCGTATTCCAAAAATGTTAGTATTTAAACTAATGATTACTTCCCAAGATTTCTTAAAATTAGCAAAACACTACATCACCTGAAGAAATATTTGCCTTAGATTTGAAAGTCTGGAAGTCTGCTGGTCTTAAATAATAGTAAACTTAAAAAAGTCTCAAGTTGCAAAGCTGAAGTATTAAGTCAATATTTCTTCTTGAGAACAGGATAACTCAAGTGTGAGTATTCTACTGATATATTCTGAATCACCACGTAGATCAATCTCTTAGGAAAAAAAATTCTCAATCTTTCCTTGATGTTTAACTCCGTGGGCACAAGTCAGTAATGAGCTTGGTATCTCAGTAATACCACAGGACTTGTAGGCAGAATCTTCAGATCATCTGGATCATTTCCTGTGGAGAGTCATAGGGATATGTTTCTCTTCAACTTGCATATTAATGACTTGATATAGTTTTAGATATTTTGGATGTTTGCTCAATCCTCTACACATCTCTGTTCTCCCACCATAGCCTAAAGAAAGATCTATATTGGTCTTTATAAGATGACGTGAGTTGTGGGATTCAGCCTGGTAGCTGTAGTGACTGCAGTGTGACAGAGCAATTATTTGAAATCCCAAATCATTATAAAATATCATCTGATACCTAACTGACATAGTACCCCCAATAACCATTAAACCAATGGAGACAACAGTAGATAAGCCTCTAATTAACTCCACCCAACTACTAAAACAGAGGAACTGCCTTTCATCTTATCATTGCACTTGTGATGAGGCAAATAATTTCTGAAAGAGGGTACATAGTTATTTGGAATTAATGAATGTTGAAATTACTAAATATCACCAGTTACAACGTTTACTGATACCCTTTCTTTGGTCTTGATTTAATAAATCTCTAATGATTCATATTAGCATCTAAAGGACATCTCTGACTAATGTCAATCTTAGATCCTCCATGTAAGTCTCTCTCTCTGGAAGAACACAATAAAAGCCTCCAATGCCAAGGTAATCTTGTAAAATTCAGTGCGATATAATCTATATGTGCACAAATACCAACTCAGAGCCACACATCAAACAAAGCCCTTGTTCAGTCTAAGACAGACTTTTTCAAACTCCACGTCATTCTTCTAGCATTTTTAATATAGCATAAACTTTAACAAAATATGTCATATGTTGTGCCAAGAATTGTTTCTCAAAATTTTGTTTTCATTGCACACACAAAAGTGTGAGTGTGTGCGTACGTGTGTCTGCCTATGTATGTGCTGAGTGCCAATGGAAAATTAATAATTACATTAGGGTACAGTCAAAAAAGTTTGAAGGTTATAATACTTCAAAGGATAATGGAGGGTTAACAAGATTAGATACTCCTTCTGTTTTTCTATTTTAAGAAGAATGTGGTTTTAATAAGAGCCATCTATCACCAAAAATGGAGGATTATGAAATCTTCTTTTACTATGAATAGTTATAAAGTTAGAGATAATTCAAGAAACCACATTATCTTTCACTTATTAAAACCATAAACAAATTGATAATAATTATTAAAGATGAGTCCTTATTATATATCATTTCTATTTTTCATTAACGGTTATTTTGTGTTGCAACATTCTTCATATTTTTATAGGAATTCTTGTTATCTGTGTACCACTTGTTCCAAGACTAAAAGGAATATCTATAGTATTACTAAGCATGAAATAGATCTAGTTTAACACTGCAATCTAAAACTAAAGATTGAAACAAAATTCTTGATTAACACCTAAAGTTTCTCATTTTGTTTACAGCAAAGATGATTAATTATCTTCTAATGGGTAAATCAATACTTTGCTTAATTGTATCTGTTTCTCAGAATTACATACTTCTAGTTCATTAACTCTCTTAAATAGCATCCTGCCTTGGAAAACTGCACAAAATTTGTTGATGTTTCTTTTAACGTCTTGATAAATCTGCTCTCTTTGTCTTAATCAATCTTTCACTAAGTTTGCATTACCAACAATAAAATATAGAGTTTAAGTATGCTGATATAGTTACATAAATAATATGAGAAAAAATTGAGAAGACTCTGCTTTTTCAAGACCTTATAATACAATAGCAGTTAAATTTAGGAATGAAACAGTGATTACAGACACTCATCATGCACAACGGACTCTTAAAAGATTATATAACCTGAAATAAAAAATCAGAAGACGGGAAATAATAAATGAATACATTTATGAAGTTTGCCGGCACGCGAATAGACTGAGAGACTAGCATACAGTCATTTAAAAATATGCACGGAGGCCTATGTCGTTGGCTTACGTAAGTAGGAAAAACAGGCAAATCCCCTGAGCTCAAGGGATTACTTCCTAGTGAGTGATTTAAATATTAGAGAAGCACTTCAATAAATTAACAAGATAAATTCATTTAGAGAAAGTGCTATAAAGATAACAAAGAGTGACTTTGGGTAGGAAGCATAATATAAATTTGGCTTTCAGCGAAGGTCTCACTGAGGAGGTGGTGTGTCAACTGAGACAGACTTGAATGAAAAGGGGTCATCCAAGTCATTTAGGCACAACAGATTAGTCATTCAGGGACAACAGATATGAAGGCCTAACAGAGAAAAAATCTTGGTGCAAATAAGAATGAAAGAATGGTAGGCTTGCTATGCATGGCAAATCAGAGGAAGAAGACTCATAATTATTTATCAATATTATGTTATCAACCTATCTATTGTTTCCTTTGAAAAGTATTATATGTGCAGTGGATAAAATTTCACTTTTTTATTGAATTAAATGAACGTGTCACTCCATGTCCTCCATTATGTTTGGCTGATGGAAAATTTAATCTGTCATTATTGGGGCATGCAACACAGTCAGTGAGGTTCCTACAGCTGGATTTTCAATGGTTTCCACTGGGTTACCAACTGTCCGAGTTGCACATGGCTCCTTAATGTTTAGTGATGGTTTTTTCTGTACACAGGCATGAGCATCTTGGGAAGCCCGGAAACCCAGTGTCTCGGCTATAAGGTAGATATTTTGTAGGCATTGATGTTGGTCCCAGCTCAGATGCCTTAATCTCTGTGTAACAGAGCAATAATAATAATAATGATGATAATGATAACATTTATGTTACTATTTATCTCATAATATCAGACCTTCATCTCCTTTCTAGGATTTGGGATTCTTCTTGTTTTTCAGGCTGTTCCCTATAGTGTTTGCCTTGTTCTCTTCTTCCATAGTAAAACCCATACAAAATACTGAGCCTTCAAAGATAATAAAAGCTAGGGTTGTAAGGTTAATACTTTCAACCCTAAAGGAAATTGTTCCCTTGAAGCAACAAAGTAAAAAACCTACACAATTTTTGTAAAGAAGGAATAAAGAGAAAGAGGAGAAAAATGCAAAAGGAGAATGAACACAAATATCTCAAAGAATTTTCTTGCTACACACACACATACATAGGTTTTAAAGAACTATAATATGATTAACTCAGGAGATAGAAAAAGATGTAAGACTAGGCATACTGGAAAATCGTTAAATTTATTAGGACTATGATAAGTGGAGAAGAAATTGCTAGAAAATGTGTAATAAAGGTTTCAGACATAAAGAAACCTTGTAAAAATGATCAAATGATCAATGCTTCTATTTCTGAACTTGAAATAGAATATAAGCTTAAAAGAAATCTGTTTAAGAAATTATGAAATTCAAATGTAGAAGAATTTTCTTATGACAAATATACTTAAACACCTAAATTAGTTAATAAGTACAGCTGTGGAGTCCTTTTCTTGACAAATAGAAAGTCTCTTCTAATTTGTGATTGTGGTATTCTTTTTTTTCATGTTTAATATCATTGATAAGAACACAGTTTAATATTTTTTTCCTTCCACGTTGCTAGTTCAAACACAATTTAATAATCTAAATATTATTTCTTCTTAATGGAATGGAATGAATTAAACTATTATTAGACTGCCTATTCCTGATAGAAATGCCATCTTTAAAAATTTTCTTTTTATAATTTCAGTATATTTAGGGGGTACAAATGCAGTTTCATTATATAGATATACTGTACAGCGGTGAGGCTTGGGCTTTTTTTTTTTCCTTCCGAAAATTTTATTGGGGGAAAATTCTTGATCTCTGATACGCACATTTACATAGAAGGTCTTCTAGTTTGCTTGTTTTAGGATTCTAAATAATTTAAATAATGCATGGTCTAAAACTGAAAAATTCTTTAAGGCATAAGAATTAATTAGGATAGTCTCCCCTTTCTTTCAATTTTCCAATTAAAACAAAAGAAACACATACAATATTTGGGAAGTAATAGGAAAGAATTGGATCTATATTAACAGAACATGACCTCAAGAAGAGAAAAGAGAAAGGATGGAGGAAACGCAATTTGAAAGAAAATGAAAAACATGATAGAGATCAAGAAAATAATAATGAATTGAAGAATCATACTATAGATTAACTCAAAAAGTGGCATGATATTTTTCATTGTGGATGAAAAATACACTTAGACAGATGTGGTACTCAAAATTAAGGTGACAAATCAATGTGAATACTTCCAGAACATCTAAACAATACTAAATTTTTTGGTGTAACACTGACAACAGAAAAAACCAATTAGAAATTTCCTCCTGAAAAGCCATTTTTCCCTTGGCATGAAGCATATTTCTGAAACTGATTTTTGAAACTGTCTTCCTTAATGGTCTTAATTTTTCTGAAAGTTACTTTGTGTTTTACTAGTCCCTCTTTTATTTAAAAAATAATCAGGCTGATATTGTTAACTACTCTATTTCTTGCCTTATTGTACATAGTAGATATAAGTTATGCTTATGGTGAAAAAAACTATGAGGTGCAAAATAATTCTATGGTCACTTAAGAACTCAGTCATTTATATTTTGAGAATACAGTATTGCAGTACATACCATTTTTTTCTAAAATGTTAAAAATTAAGGGAGTTTGTTATAACTGAATTTTTAAATTTCAGATTTTTTAAAAATAACTTGTTTTGCCAGGTATTGCCACCAAAATATAATTTAGCTATCTAAGCATTTGTTACTAAACCTCTCTACTCTATAGAGCAAAATATTTAAGAATTTGTTTCTACTTAGTGATTTCATTTCCTCAGCTCTAATGTAGTTGGTAGCCTCCTGGATCCAATGGAAACATTCCTTACAAAGGACATCAAATGTCTTCTGTATTTCTAAATTCAATAGTGCTTTATGACATTGTCATCTTGAGCTTCAGTCAAGATTAAATTTATTACTTATTCCCTTTTATTTTACTTTCAACTGTATCTCACAAATCCATTCATTTATTCTCTGTCTACATTTTCCTTTTGCATGTGGTCTTTCACATGAGCAATGAAATAGTAACTTGATGGACAGACTTTCATCATCTATTAGCTCTTCCAAACAGTTCTGTACATGGTATCTAAGAAAATATTTTGCAAATGCAAGTTTGGATATGTCATACCAATTCTTCTTAAGATAAAGAAGACAATTCTCATCAGAATATAAAGCTTCTATAAGAATTGTCACCCGGTTACCACTTTAGGCATTTATGAGCCTCTTTATTTTTCTCTCAATTTCTGTGTTTCCACCACTTTGACCATGATTTGTCTCATATCAGGGATTTGCCTTTCCCTTAACTCAGAATATTTCAGCAATGTTCATCCTACTCTCTTTGTTCCTTAACTGCAGTACTTGCCCAACAGACCTCAACTCAGCGTTTCCATACATAGTTTCAACTGTCTTTGTAATATGCTTTCTTATATACGTACATTTTATATTTAAAGGAATTATGAACGTATAGTTAAATAGCTGTGTGATTATTTTATTAACATCAGTCTTCTATGAGGTCAGGTTCATGATGTTTGCTTAATTTCGTGTCCATACCAAACAACATAGAGCTTGGCTAAAGTAGATGCTCAACCATTTGTGAATCAATGAATATGCAAATGAATAAAAATTGAATTAATGAATATCAAATTTCAACCCCAGAACAGTATTAGACCTATTAATTATATATCTAAAATTTGGGCCCCTTTAAACTCATTGAATCTTCTATCCTCTATGAATTCATCCTGACAACTTAAGTTTCTGTCAGATCCTACTACTCAGATATTATTATATGGAAATAGATTGAACATAATACAAAACTGTTTAAGGCAAAATACAAATGTAAAAGAAATCAGATACCATCACTAAAATATATTTACTATTTTTTTTTTCATAAATGAGAAAGTAATTCTGTGAGTTAAAAGTTGATCGGCTAATAGTCTCTCAAAGGGGGAAAATAGCTTGAGGTAATATTTTTTATAATAGTTAAGTATAACTTTAATAGCAAAAACTTGTTAAAAAGAAAAGTAAACATTTACCTATTATAGAGAAAAAAGTAAGGTGCAATATTTAATCTTACTTCTTCAGCTTTGCTAAGGGTCTCTCACTCCACTTTTTTTGTTTGTTTTTCTTTGAGGCAGAGTCTCTCTCTGTCACCCAGGATAGAGTGTGAGGGCACCATCATAGCTGACTGCAGCCTTGAATTCCTGGGCTCAAGCAATCCTCCTCCCTCAGCCTCTCAAGTAGCCAGACTACAGGTGTAGGCCACTACATCCAGCTAATTTTTCAATTTTTTATGGAGACTGGATCTCGATCTCGCTATTGCCCAAGTTGGTCTTGAACTCCTGGTCTTGAGTGATCTTCCCGCCTTGGCATCCGAAAAGGTTAGAACTACAGGTGTGAGCTACTACGCCAGGCCTCACTCCACTTTTATGGGGAAGAGTGAATCATATTGCAAGCGACAAGCTCTGCTTTTATTTGCAATATATATATATATATGTCTATATATATATATAAATTATGCTTATATCTAAACCAAGACCCTGTTCTTCAATAAATTATTAGTGAGCAGAACTTTTATACAGTGAAAAAAATGAAAAGGTCAGGGAAAGAACAAATTTGTTTTAGAAAAAGTACATTATGTTATTTTTGTCACAAACTATAGCACAAAATGTGTAGTTCTGTCCTTTGTAATTTTTTGAATAACAAAAAATCCACATGTTGATTTTAATGAATAAAAACTTTCTTCAAAATTCTCTGTTCAGATACCTTACCAAACAGAGACATATGGTTCTTTACTATGTATAATAATTGCACAACTTTAGAACCACTTTTATAATTGAAATTAGACCTCCAAGGACCATACTATATATTAATAAAGGTTTTCTATTCTAAGAAATACTTAAAACCAATATGTCTCCATGTCCTCAGTTCTACAGTTCTACAGATAAAATTCAGAGACGAATTTTATCAAGTTAATACCATCTACCTCTTCTTTCATGGCCAGCGGGCTCCTTAAAGAATACATTTGCTGTCAATATCCTACCATGGAGACTTTATCTCTATCCTCCACTAAGCACATTCACATTATTTATTCATTATAGAGACTCAAAACCTGAAAAACATAGACATACTTTAATAAAATTTAATCAACACACTTCTCCTAGTAGTGTATTTAGAAGATGGGTCTGAGTATTGCTCAACGTACTTAGGAAGTCCAGTCAAAGACAAGGAAAGATAAAGCCAACTGCTGGATATTTGGCAAGATTGTATCACCAACCATTACTGACAAAGGGAGTATCTGTCAGAATACTGACAGAAAATCAATAATACATGCAAATTGGGTAATTTGAGAAGAGTTTAATAAAAAAATTATTTTAAAAATTTGGGTAGAGAATGAGGAAACCACAGGGGAAAAGCTTCTGTTTCCTGCAGCTAAAAACAGTGGTTCAGTTCTTGGTTCAGTGGTTCAGTATTCTGTCCAGTTCTTATTATACAAATGCAGCTGATGCATTTGGTTTCTTGTTTTATATCTCCTTAGCCTACCTTTGATTTCAACTCAGGCATGGTAGACAGTTCTGTGCACATTGCCAGCCATCTTGTTTTGTGCTTTGGGAATTTTTCTGAAGCCTCAGGAGGTCTATGGGGGTAGAAACTGGATGAAAGAGCATGGGGCTTATTCCGGGAGAAAAGGGGTGGATTGGAAATTTATGCATAAGTATCCAAGCTCTCCATCTTTCAAAGAGAAAATCATGAGGAGCATTCTACACAGTTCTTTAGGAAGTCTCCAGCAGGCTTGGGCACTAATTGACCAAAATTTTAACAGCCTCAATAACATAACTTTTATTGATTTTTTTCTCCTATCATCATCCCTGATGATTCTGGGATAATTTCTAAACAAAGTACCTACACCTAAGTGTTTACCTCAGCTCTTTATGGGCAATACAAAATTAAGATACACCCCTGAGTCCTAAAGGATAAGAGCAGTTACAAGAATTCACAGAAAGAGAGAGAACATTGGGTGCAAGAAATTATCAGTTAGAAGTTGTAAAATTAGTCAAAGGAGGCATGTGCCTGCATCCACCAGCAAGAGGAAAGAGGGAAATAGACACTTCAACTTCACTGTCTGTCTTCTCTCAAGACTGCGGGTATTCCCTATTGGCTGAATCAATTAAATTCCAAAAGACAAGAAGACACATTACATAGTTTCTACAAGTTAGCCACATAGCAAGGGCAAATGGAACACCTTCAGAACAAAGAGGAAATCTACATTCCAGACCCAAATTAATTATGTTTGGTTCTAATCTCTCTCATAGCTCTATTTTCCCTCTTGCTGTTCTAATATAGTTTAACTTACCTGATGACACTAATGTGAGTGTAGTATGTGTCTAAATTTAGTTTGGAAAAATGGCACAAGGATTATCTTGTCTATGTATGTTCAGCATCTTTTCCCTGTTTTATGAATGGACTAAAACTCAATATACTCCAGAGACTAAAGAAGAGAAGGTTTCTAATTAACATAATAAGGGAAAGTTTTCTGCCATAAAAATACACTTTGTTCCTGACAGTGCAATATGTGGGTGTTTAAATAGATGTATGTAAGCCATATGCATTATTGAATAAACATATTCAACAGCAGAACATTCTCTATTGTGTCCAAAAGAAATTATCCAGTAATATGTCTCTGGACCATTAATAATCAACAAATAATTACTCAATGGTTACAACATGTCAGCCATGGCATTGGGAGAGTATAAAAATATAATACACAGTAATCTTTAAGTGCAGTTATAATAGAATACTGTACCCCAAAGCCTAGTAGAGTTAAATAAAAACTCAGTGTTCTATAGGCTAATAGTTCAGTGGTTTGGTAGTTAGAGGAGGAAGAAAATGTTAGTGTAATTAACAAACTTTAATTATATATTAGTGATTGGCTAACACTCTTTACTCTGAATTAGCTGATGTTTATTATTATATATAACATGACTCTTAATAGTCAAAATAAGATATCCAAAAAAATTCAAAGTAAAAATCAATATGATATTTATGTCTGTACCCCAAAACAGCAATACAGAGTGGAAGTCAGAAAATTAGCCACTTATCTTTAAATAAATCTGAAGTAAAAATAAATTTATTTTGAACGGTAAGGGATAATATCTTAAGCAACCTGGTTCAAAGAACAACCAAGGAAAGGTAGAATGAGAGGAAGTTAATGACACATTGAAACTGGAAAATCACAAAAAAACTGGAAAACTTGGGGTTTTTATTTATTCATTAAATCATTGACGTTTTAGGGCCAGTGATATTTTAAGATAGATTTGGCAGTGTACTGTAAGCTGGAAAATCCACGTGAAAAATTTGACCTATGATGAACAGTCAGGGAACTACAGTTGTCCCCAGATTGGGAGGGGGAGAGGATTCCAGGACCCTGTCAGATAGCAAAATCTATAGATGATCAAGTTTCTGATGTAAAATGGTTTACTATTTGCATATAACTTATGCACATCCTCCCGTATATGTTCAATATCTCTGAATTATTTATAACACCTAATAGAATGTAAATGTTATACTGTATTTTTTATTTGTATCATTTTATATGGTATTGCTATTTTTTAATTTTTTCTTCAAATATTTTGGATCTGCAGTTGGTTGAATGTGGATGAGGAACCCAGGGAACCCCAGAGGGCCGACTGTATTGCAATAGTCAGTGGATAAGGAAATAAATATGCCTGAATGAGGATAAAGTAGGAGAAAAGAAAGAAGTATTATTTAAGAAACTCTTTAAAGAAATGAAACAATTGTTGTCTCCGAAGATTTTAGCTTTGGAGTTAAATACATTTTAAAAATAGCACTTAGAATAACATGATAAATATCTTTTGTTTTTCAAGAGCATCCAGAACATTTTGTTGAGAGTGATACTAGACTTTGTGAAATTTCCAAACTATTTTATTTCAGTAATAAAATATATACTTTATATTGAATAAAACACGATGGATTTCTCGAAGTGCACTTTAGAATATAATAGATGGCATAATGTAATATAGTTTTCTTTTCTCAGCAGAAGACATCAGTTATCAAGTATCATAACAAAAACCACACTTTTATGAATTCACAAAATCCCATAAGTAATTTTATTTTCTCAAATTTATTCAAAATAACTTATTTTATAGGTCTTTATCACCTTTAAAGAAATACTCCAAACCTTCCCTTTATTATAAGATTATGCTATCAATGAATAACACAAAAGCATGAAATTATAAAGTTATATATGACCTAAGGGCCAATTTCTTCTTACTGCAAACAAATACATTTCCACTGAAATTACATAAAGAAGTTAATGCAGTAAACTCTAATTCTCAAATTTGGATTGTTTATTCAGAATTTACATGTAAATATTTAGCTCTCACTTCAAATATAACACAAAATTTGAACTCATGTTTGTTACAAACCGTCTTTATCTTTTAGGCGAAAATTCTCCATGGCCTTCTTGAATTTTGCATAACTTCCAAATAAGGCACTGACTTCCCTTTTTTCCTCACTATTTTTCACGTTGATTTGTGTAGCAAAGAGCTTGGAAGAGAGAAATAGTGGCTTACTCCATAAGAGTGAACAAACATGCTTGCTCTCTAGTATAATAATGAAAATATCTCCCTTCAAAGCATAGGACAAGCATGCAAACTGTGATTATAAAAGACTTGGGTTCTCTCAACTTAGGGTTCTGCTCCTAAATTCTCTTAACTCAGAGTTCTTCTCCTATAACAAAATCTACTGTGGGCAAGTGTCATCTGGCCCTCTCCATGTTACCTTTCAGTAATTGGGGCTTCAGGATCAGCACAAAAATTCTGATCATGTGACTATGACTATAGTGAGTAATAAACTTCCCTTTGTCTCTGAGCCAGGAATTTTGTGTCTGTTACCAGGATCCAAGAAGCTGTGGCTGACTAACTTGCTAGTTTGAAAACAGGGCAACATCTCAGACCCTTCACAATTCTTGGCACATCTCACTTCCTTAAATTAATCTGGTTTTATAAGCCTGAAACTCAAGTAATCCATAATCACATGCTGAAGTGCAATAATTCCTGCTCCAATATCCAATGTAATGTCAATATATTTTAAATATAAATAGCCATAAGACAAATAATAAATGTGTAACTAGAAGAGAAGTAAGAGAAACACTTCTACTACTCTTGGAACTTCAGCTGAATCAAGATAATATAAGGGAGTTTAAAAAGAGCTATGTAGATAGGATGACTAGAATTAACAATAATTTATTGTATATTTCAAGATAAAAGAGTAGAATTAGAATGTCCCTAACATGAAGAAATGTTAAATTCTTGAAGTGAGGGATATTCCAGTTTCCCTTATTTGATCATTACACATTGTATGCTTGTATCAAAATATCATGTATACCTAATAAATATGTATGACTATTAGATATCCATAATAATTAAAAATATTTTTTTAAAAAAAAGAGCCATGTAGAAGATTTGTCAAGAATTTCCA